>JAZBQP010000058.1:0-96216 GCA_038407015.1 Ceratocystis ficicola | reverse complement strand
CTGTGTGAGCATCCGAGGGCTCAAGGCTTGTCCTTCCGCTTCTTTGGTGGCCGCTGCCTGTGTGGTGTGGATGTGACCTCGAGGCAGTCCCCTTTCTGATGACCTGCCACCACAGTCATCAGTCTGTAGTTGCTGCCGATGCTGGTTTGCTGTTGTTGACGTATTTATACTCTACCTAAGCTATGGACAAATCAAACCCCACGAAGCTCTGTCGATGGACAGGAAGCTTCATGGAGGGGAGGGAACTTTGTCTGAGCACAGAAGAAGGCAAGACGAAGAGACAAGTGGGAGGTTCACTCCCACAGGGATCGCCAGTCTCGCCGATACTTTTCATGCTTTACATGGCCCCACTGTACCACAAACTTCCCAACCTATTAGGGTACGCAGACGATGGCGCGATGATTATCGACGGACACACGTTTAAAGATAACTATCGCAACATCAAGACCTTCATGAAGATCGTGACGGACTAGACAACGCAAAACGGGTTAGAACTAGACCATGAAAAGACAGCCCTCCTGCACATCAGGGGCAGGAAAAGGATCAAGGACAACCCGCCAGTCACGATTGAAGGGCATGGCACACTCGAGGCTACTGGACCCAAGGAATCTCTACGTTGGCTAGGCCTTCATATAGATTCCAAACTCCTGTTCAATAAGCACGTCGAAAACGTTACCGCCGGCGTCAACCGAGTGGCAAACGGCCTGAGATATCTAGCCGGATGCTACAAGGGAGCAAATACGACAAGCATGCTGACGGCAGCCCGATCGTGTGCATTGAGCAAAGCACTCTTTGCCGCGAGCACGTGGATAGGAACTGAGACGACCAAACCAGCAGCCGCTAAGATGGACGTCGCTATCAGGAAATGCCTCAGGGCAGCCCTACCAGTGTATCGCACAACGCGCACAGAGTGTATTCACCACGCAGCAGGCTTCCCCCCTATCGAGCTTCTCTGGAACTACGAACAACGGAGGGAAGCCATTCGCTGGCACATACTGGACGACAAACACATCCTGCGAAGACCGCGGTACAATCCGGTAGTGGAAAGGCTATGCAAAATGCTCCCGGCCAAGATGGAAAAACACACGGAACTTAGACCGAAAGCATGCGGCCCGACGATGACTCCTCGAGAGTGGCTAAGCAAAGAAGACGAAGCCAAGAGACATCTGGAGGACCTAGAAATGGCCAACCTGACGATGCTGGTAGCGTACTCCGATGGGTCGAAAGACAAGGAAGAAAATACCAGCGCCAGTTGGGTAATCACCCAGAACGACAAACACCTGGAAACAGGAAACGTAGCTTTGGGCAAATGGACGGAGGTAGCAGACGCAGAGGCGTACGCAGCCCTCGAGGCAACGAAACGCGCGACAACACATACTGACACAGAGGAAATCTGGATTTGTCTAGATAACCGAAGCGTCGTAGACCGTCTGCGAGATATATCCACCCACAACAGCACCTCGCAGGACGCCATCGATACAACCAGACAGATATTGGCGGAATGGAAAGACGCAGACCCTGCGAGCAAGGTCCAAGTGTTGTGGGTCCCAGGCCATACAGGCCTTGGAGGCAATGAGAAGGCTGACGCCGAGGCGAAAGAGGGCTGTCAAGGGACTGTTCTTAACCCCCGCATCAGCCTAGCCGGGGCACGGAGGTGGAGGCGAAACCAGCTTCGTACGGAGTACGAGGGATGGTGGAAAAAGCAGGATGGCTACGACGAAAAAATTAAGATTGCCTGTGGCCCCCCCCTCCGTGTCGACGACTACAAGAGACTCAGCAGAGTCGAAATTGGCTACGTGTTAGCCACGAGAACTGGACATGGTGATTGTGACGATTACCACACCAGGTTCAACCACGATGGACCACGAGGCTGCAAACTTTGCAAGAAGGAGAAAGACCGTGCACATCTGTGGACGTGCAGGGCGGTAAAGAGGCCGTGGAGCCGGAGACTTGCTGACAAGTTACTAAGCAAGACCAAGGCAACGAGTTACGTGGCCACAGTACTACGACGCAATCTCAAGGAACTACAGCTGGGGAATGACAAAGCCCTTGCACAAGAAAATGAAAAGGAAGGAGACGGAGCGGGCGGAGGAGAGACCGGGGGAGACGGGGAAGCAGGCGGGGAGGACGAGAGGGAGGTTTAGATGGGAAAAAAGAAAAAAATTAGAAAAGGCAGCCGGGAGGATACGGAAGTGTCGAGAAGGGCCTGAACGGGCCCAGTTCCGCTCACCAGGCTTTGACAAAACTGCGGCTACATGCACGCGATCGGAAGGACAAAACCAGCGTACTCCGCCAGGGCCAAAACCCCGTGCCGATAGCCGTTGGCCTTCCGGAGTAGATAGTATTCATGTTTGCGGCCACAGGCCAAAAAGACCAGGTAGCCAACCCTGGAACCCCTTGCGGGGACGCCCTCGGGCGATGCTGAGTTGAAGAACCTCCCAGTGTTTACACTGGGCCTGCGATGGTCAAGGGAGGCTTCCGAAGCTCATGCACACCCGCAATCGCTGACCGCCCAAGAACGGCCCCGGATAACGACATCATCCCCGGCTGGTATTGCCCGGAATAAGCCGTCGTATTATTGTGTAGAAACAATCAGGTAGACGTTAAATAGTACAAACAAACAAACAATTTTTTTTCCCTTAGTTAAATAGACAACGAAGCCGTCGACAAACTGGCAAAAGCCGGTTGTACTAGCGACGTCCTTCTGGTGCCGAAAGCGACGATGTCGCTGGCGGAGGCCAGACGATGGAAGAAGGAAGCCCTCAAAGAGGACTTCCGAACCTAGATGAAGGACAAGAGTCGCAGTATCCGACATCTTAGGACACCCCTGAGCATACCCAAGCCTTATGACTTGGCGTGGATGAAGGGATTGCATCGAGAAACAGTTGCCAGAGTTCTGGCAGTCCATTCTGGACACGGTGATTTTGAGAAATATCACGTACAAAGCAACCATTCAGATGGCAGAGCGCCTTGTCCGGTCGTCACAGGTTGTGGCCAGCCGAAAACTCTTAGGCACCCGTGGGAATGTCGAGGCAATGTGAGAAAACTGTCAGCAAGATTTGTGCGCAAACTCTTGGTCACAGATAAGTCTTGCAGATGCTTGGCAGAGACACTGTAGCCCAAGTGCAGGAAATTTCGGGTGGTGGCGAAGGGGGAGACGAGAGGTGGTGGTGTTTGATTTATGGTTCCTTTCCTTTGTCTACGTGCTTTCAGTCGTTTTCTGTTTTGACTGTTTTGTTTCTACAATTTGTTTTTTCTTTTTTTTTTCGGACTATAACCACTTTCTAGATCACATGGGTCACAAGCTTGCTTAGGAGCAATCTTTGCTCCTCTCGTGTGATCCGGTTAGTGAACCTTCGTAGATGGTTACGTCTGTCCGGTAACCAGCCCGGCGTCGTTTGATCTATGTTATTCCAGTAGACGTAAAATACAAGTTCAAGCAAACCCACCCATCAGTAATGTAAAACATATCCAAGTTCAAGTTTACCTATCAGTATCGCTTGGGGAGTGTCTCTCACAGGTCCCTATTGGTGCGGCGCCGTCGCTACCCGGGACCACAGGGACACGGGCGGCAGGAGATACAGAAAACCTGCGATGAAAAACTGGGACATCTTCACCTCCGGACTCACGAAATGGAACCCCAGCTAGTTACCAAGAGTGTAAATGGAAATTCATCATCATCAATATCACAGGCCTGGGCACTGTCGCGGCCACCACATCGAAGCAGACACTACGATGGCTCGGATTGCACATTGACGTCAACTTCAGCTTCAATAAGCACCTCGACACCGTCACCACCAGCATCAACCGAGTGAGGTATCTCACCGGATGCTACAAAGAAGCATGCCCCAAAAGTATGCTGGCGACGGTCCGAGCATGCGTGCTCAGCAGAGTCCTGTTTGGCGCTGCCACTTGGAACGAAACAAAGATGAAGAAGACGGCCGCCAACAAGTTGGACATTGCTATTCGAAGGTGCCTCAGAGCGGCATTGCCCGTTTACCTAGCGACACGCATTGAGTGCATACACCACACAGCGAGCTTCCCCCCCGTCCACACCCTCCTGAGGGACGAACAACGAAGAGAGGCCATTCGCTGGCACACACTAGACGACAAACACGCATTGCGACATCTGCCATACAATGCAGTGATGCAGAGGCTACGCAAGCTGCTCCCGGCCGAAATAGAAAAACACACAACTCTCGGCCCGCAACCGCGCAACCTACCAATGTCCCCCCGTCTATGGCAGAGCAAAGAAGAAGAAGCCAAGAGACACTTAGAAGACAGGCTCATGGCAACCTCATCCACAGTGATAGCCTACTCCGACGGCTTCAAAGTCAAGCGAGGAAACACTAGAGCCAGCTGGGTGATCACCATGGACGACGATATCGAGGAGAAAAACCATATCCCTCTCGGCAAGTGGATGGAGGTGGCAGACACAGAGGCGTACGCAGCCCGGGAAGCCGCCAAATGCGCCACAGCGGTCGCGGGCTGCTCGCTCTGTGGGAAAGAAAAAGACCACGCTCACTGGTGGACGTGTAAAGCGCTCAAACGACTGTGGGGTACGAAATTTGCGGACAAGTTACCGAGCAATGCCAGTGCAACGAGCTTCGTTGTCACTGTACTTCGTCGCAACATGGAGGAACTACGGCCGAGGATGGAAGCCACGCTTGCACAGAGGAGTCATTCTAGGGAGGACGGAGAAGGAGACGAACTTCCAGAGTCAGAGGGGTCGGAGCCGGAGATTGGGGTTGGGCCTGGGGGAGGGGACGCAGGAGCGGAGGTCGAGGCGGAGCCTAAAGGAAGAGGGCAAGAGCGGGAGACAGAGGAGAAGGGGAGAGGATGAGTTTAGAGGATTGGAGTGAGGAGGGTATGGTTTTGGAGAAAAATACCACCGGGAGGATACGGAGATGTTGAGATGAGTCCAATGTGACCTGGCTCCCCTCGTCGGGGGGATAGAAAACTGCGGCGGTCAGTCGGGAGGTCTGGAGGACGAGACCAGTGAACTACGCCGGGGCCAGAACCCCGTGCCTATAGCCGCTGGCCTCTTTTACTAGATAGTTTCTCATGATTGGAGGCGCAGGCCAAAAATACCAGGCCGACCCTGGGATCATCGCGAGCCTACCTTCGGGTCATGCTGAGCGAAGAACCTTTTGGTGTCTACACCGGGCCCTTTATCTGGTCATAAAAGATCTTCGAAGCTCACGCATTCTCGAAACTGCCGAATACCAAAGGGTGGTCCTGGACGACATCATTCAGGGCTCAAATTGTCTGAACGTCCCGCCCAGAATACACCATCATGAGCTACCCATTTTCAGCGATTTCCGTAGATGTTGGATACATCCAAGTGCGAGTCTGGATCAGTCAGTCGTCTGGTAGCCCATCCGGCGTCATTTGATCTCTGAGGTTCCCGTGGACGTTAAATGTATTCAAGTTCAAGTTCACAGGCCATCCGCTTCCTGTCAACACTCAGATATGAGTAAACGAGTCAAGGAATACAAGGTGGCATGGCATAACTTGGCATCACGCAGAAAACCATATATCTACAGTTTCGAAGGTATGATCTGTTAGAGAAGCCGCTTCTTATATGGTGGAAGAGACAGGTAAAGAGAGAATTGGACCATCCACAAAAGGTCGAGCTCAAGAACGGACTGGAAAGGTCCGGAACAAAGAGATAATGGAGGTAAGCGTTGTTCAAGAGGGGGAAAAAAATAATAAAGTTAGATGGGGAGGGGGAGAGGGAGAGAAAGAGAGAGTAGAGATACAAAAAGAAATACAAACAAAACAGAAGATGGTAAAATCCCATAGCCGGGGACGAGAGAGTACGTATCCATCATTTGAACGTTGGAAACAAAACAAGATCGAAATCAAAACGCCACGATAACGCCGGGTGAGATATGCTCTCGACAGAAAGTGTCGTGAGCAAATCAGACAGAGAATAGAATATAATAGAACAAAAAGAGAGAGACCCTGACATACGAATACAACATGCGCGAATAGCCTGCCCAAGATAAGAGAAAGACAAGGGGATGAAGAAACAAAAACAATCAAGAGGGACCAGAAGCTTCTCAGGACTAAGCCCAGATTTCAAGGGCTTTCGATTCTCGAAGAAAAGACTAGTTCTTGTGGTCTTGATATAACCCGTGCTCATATATGTACTTGATGACACCGTCAGGAATTACTAGCAAGGAAATTGGTTGGTTAGCATGTACATAAAGGATACGTAACAGTACATGGTGCACGGGTACACCAAGGTCTTGTGATGTAAACGATCAAGGCCAGCCCGCCGTGGGACTTGAGATTGGGCCTGTGTACTAGGACTTACGGTATTGCACGCTCATATCACGCTTGATATGTAAACGGATCTGTGTGCTGCTCATGTTATTTTGGAAGACCTGCTGGATGACATGAATGTTCTTGCGCCACTTCTGCAAGCTGTCAATGGCCTGCTCAATATCAGTGCCAGAACGCTCAACGATGAAAGCGCCGAAGCGGCCAAGGATGTGGTCGAGATCCTCAGGGGCCCAAACGCCTGGGGTTGACATGGTCTGTACGAGATCGGCACCAGCAAGTAGGGCGATGCGTGGCTTGACGTAAGATTTGCCGTCGGCTGAGAGCACGCCGTTGGGTAGGGCGCACGAGATTTCCTCTTCGAGATGGTCCAGTACGCGTGCTGTGGGAACATACTCTGGCTGTAGGGCTTCCCATGGATCGACGGTCACGCCACACTCTTCGTCGGGAATGGCGGCTTCACACATGCTCTGTAGCGGGAGACGGAAAAAAGGGTTAGATTTCAATGCAACAAGTTTGGGAGTGGAGGGGAGGGGGGCAGTTCCGTGCGGATGCATGTGCAAGGGATACCGAGGAGTGTGCATGTATTGAATTGGCGGATTGCGTCATTGTACAGCATGTAGAGGGAGCGATTTGACCTACTATCCGGTGGTGACTGGGGGCAAGGCCACCCTTTTTATAGGCATCGGATACGGGAGATAGGAACCTGCGTTTGGAGGCGTGGTGTCAGCAGTGCGATTAATACTTGGGCAGTAGACTTTGGAGGAGGGGGAGCCCTCAAGGCGGCTTTTTTATGACCCGTTCTAGAGCCACAAAGTCGGCGAAGCAGCGATGAATGAGAGAGGGGAGAAGAATGCACATGCGCCGTCTTACCCTCCAATAACCTCGAATTCGGTGTTTGCATGGCGTGCATAGTCGGCAGCCATAGGGAACATGCGAAGATGCAGGAACGTGATGGGCGAAACTAAGCGGGAAAAAATTCGTCAGCATGATTTTTCTCGGCTAGAGGAATAGTGGTGGTGGACAGGCGGAGGGGCCAGGAACAAGGCACAACTCACAGCTTCCGCACGCAACCAGCACCAGCGGCGTCTTGTTGGGCTCGGTCAATCGTGTCCGCAGGCGATGGGCCGGGAACTGGTAGGTCTCGAGGGTCATTTGCGACGCGGGGATTTGAGGCGGAGGAAGGGTGGCATAGGCGGCATGGTGGGCAGCAGCATTTGAAGCCATTGCGCAGAAGGGGGCTGGAGGACAGACCAGCAGTGTCGAGACGGTGAGAAGGTGTGGGAGGGAGGGAGGACGAGAACAAAAAATACAAGTAGAGGTAGAGGTAGAGGTAGAGGTAGAAGCAAGTTGGCTAGCAGGTGAAAATAGAGTATGTCAGGGGGTCGTGAGGAGAGGGTGAAATTGGGCCAGTTGGTAGACTTCAATGCGCTGGCCGAGATCCGGCGGTATTCCGAGTGCTGAAGGCTCTAGAGCAGCCCAGCCGACGACAAATAGCAGTAGAAGAGCAGAGGTTTCAGGCGGTAGCGTAGCTAAAATACAGGCGGTGGCGTGGCTAAAATACAGGCGCCAGTGCTAAGATATAGGCGGTAGCGAGGGGCGGGCGAGAATCGAGCAAAAACGCTGCTAATTTGTGGATGGCGTATCTCTTGAGATGACAAAAAACATGTATTAGCTGAAGCTTGAACTTGGAAAATAGAAAAAGAAAAGAAAGCCCGGAAGTTGATGAGGCAATTGGGGTGTGAAAGGACGAAGAGAGGGGGAAGCCAGGGGAGATATATACCGTTCCGGCCCTAGATCACCAGCTAGGAGGAAGGATAGAGCAGAAGTTGGAGAAGAGCAGCCGGAAAAAACACAGGTAATTAGAACAAGTGCAGTAAAAACAATCAATAAAACGGAGGCGCGGGAGCCGCCAAAAGGCTGGTGACAATTGAAGCACACAAAAAGAAAAAAAGGAAAAAAAAAAAAAAAAAAAAAAAAGAAAAGAACAAAAAAAACACACACCTACACGCACAGCTAGCTTCAGGGCTCTCCACGAACCGCCTGTCTTTTTCGCTCCGTCTTCCGGTCAACGGGAATTATTTTTTATTTTACAGCTGAGTAGAAAACAAAACAAGAAAACTACAAAGGCAAAAGCGCCAGCCAAGACGGGAGGGCGGGCAGGACAGGCTTCGTCATATCTTGTCCTTTCTTTGCCCGTATCTAGTGTACGGTGTTCCAAACAGTAGAGTAATCGAAACACATCTGTCGCATGAGACAGCCCTCCGTCTTTTGCTCTCTTGTCTTCCCCTTGTGGCGGCGCTGTCCTACTGACACTGAGACTGATACTCTCTTGTGTCATCGGGGGCCTTCTCTTCGAGAAACCAAAGAGAAACAGCTTCACATGCATAGGTACATGGTACAAGCAAGCGCATGCAAGCCCCACACATGCGGCAAGTACTCGATACATGTTCAGGGAGCGTCGACGCCATCAAGTCGAGAAAAGAGCGCTGCTGCCAGTGCCACGAGGTCATGGCCTATCCCCCTTGGCCTTGTTATCTTTGCGTCGTCAGACCTTCTGTAACGATCAGCTTGTGTGCTTTATAGTAGCACGTGCGTAGCTCTAGCCCGCGGACTTTGGCTTTGCTTCATCGACAGAATCAAAATGCACATCTGTTCCGCAAGACTTGTCTCTGGCTGGTTACTAGCTCTAGCTGCCAGGTGTACGTGCACAAACAGACACCGCACGCTCTCAATCTCTTTTTTCCCTCTCGGTGCCCTCAATACCACCAGGGCACGCAATGTTCCACGTAGCGTGGCGTGCGCATGCGCTTGCAACATAATCTGCCTCCCTGATCCTCTTTCTACCAGGCTCAGGTCCCAGACAGCAAAACAAAAAGATAAAAGAAATGACTTTCCTCAGACCACTCCCACATTCGAATCCGGCCTGACAAGCACACGAATGAGGACACCAGCTTCCAAGAGGCGATGCATATTTTGATGGCATAGATCGAATGTTGGCAACTATGGGCTGGGTGGGATTTGCTGCCTGCTGCCCCCATCGTCTTCATGCACCAGGAGGCTGGCTGCCTATCAAGGCAGTAGCAGCACAGCCAAGGAAGCGGAGAGCAATATCTAAGCATGAAGATGTACAGATATGTGTTAGTGTATCTACATGCATGCGTTAGATGCGTTTACTCCAACACTTGACGAGGGAAGCTTGTCTCCCCCATGACCCCCATGCCACAGGCCACACCACCGAATCGCCCCAGACCAACATCTTGGAATCCGTTCAAGGAGCGAGGCAGGAATAGAAATTGGAGAACATGTGTTTGCATCTGCTTCTCCTTGCGTGAGTTGACATCCATTGCTCCGTTGGTGACAGTGCCATGCTTCCTGTTTGGGTTTTCTTTATCTCCCAGCTTCAAGTCATCCCCACTTAGTGCCCCATGTTTTTTTTTCATCTATGCCGGACTCCTTTATCGGTGTAAAGGAGGTTTTAGCCATCAGGTTTCAAAAGCAAGAATTTAGAAACAGGCACGCACACAGCACACGCAGTACAGCAACAAGGCCCTGAAGCTAGTTAGCAAGCACACAATTTTCACATCCCATTTTTCCACTGTCGAGCCTGCTCTTGCCTGCACTGCCTCTTGATGACATCATTACTTGTCTCAGGCCATGGCAGCGACATGAAAGAAGATGCTGGAATGCTCGGTGTCAGACTCGCAAAAAGGATTGGTGAAGCATCTCAAAAATCCGCCGCACACGTTTATGCAGCTTTTAGCTCGTTTAATACCACGAATCAGATCAACTTTGTCACGTCTTTTTCAGCTCCGGATCACTCCGATGCCAGCACTAACACATAACCCTATTGTTTATCGATAAGCAAACACAGACCCTAACAGTATCGATAAAGCTTCCTCTCATCTACGTGAAACACTGCCAGGGCTGGTCCATCACAGCTAAACAGTGACGGCCCCTGCCGCCTCAATGTGACCCCCTTACGGTGATCGGTTACCATGACAACTAAAAAACTTACGCCTGGCAAAGATCGAAGCAGCTTCAGGTACAAAACATCACAAAGCAATGCATAGTGCTGCTTTTGATTCAGACTCTTCCTCTTCAATGTAGTCAAGCGTCTTTCCTTCACTGTCAAGACAACCTTGGCCCGGCCTTCAATGAAGCTTTGAACACGTTCTTTTTTTTTTTTTCCTTTCCATTGCTCTTCTTCATCACTCGCTTCGCCTTGCTATCTTATGCACCACACTCGTTAATCTTTTTTCCGCGACGCTTCGAAAAAGACACAAGCTTCGTGCTTCCTTTCTAATCGTCAGACTTAACCGCCACGAACCTTGGCAGTTGAACTTCAGCACTTTAACGGGTCTTTTTTGTAGACCACTTACAAAACAAACAACGACAAATTGCAGCAATCAGCACAACAATACAAAAGCCCTGATATCATACAGGAGCAACACCTGCTTCCACCCACTTCTTTCTCTCCTATTTTTTGATACTTTTTTTATTCAATTTTGGCCTTGTACACATATCTACCCCCTTCTTGGTCTTTGTAAACAACATTGCAATTGCTTCAAAATTCGGCGTCTCGAAGCATTGTTCTACCCTCTACTAGCTTCCTCAAAAGCACAATAATCAGCGGGTAACTACCTTCCCTTACATTCTTGTCCCATAGCAACAGCCACTTTTGGTTGTTGCGTTTTCCTGATCTTGCATCAACAACTTCGCTTGGTTCTCGGACTGGTATCAAGGTTTTAAACGGAGTTGTAGCTTGCTAGCTGGTTGCTCTGTGAGGGAGCACAACAACGTAAAGCCAAAGACAGATAAAATCCCACCTGCTACCGACGAACTTGCCATGCTTGTGTTTTTTTTTTTTTTCTTCTTTGCTCTCGTTCTTGCATTCCACAGTTTTAACGATTGAATTCTTTTTGGCACACCTCTAGTTTTATCTCGCCTTTGATCGATTTGGGCAACTTCCCTTCCATTGCTTCTGTCCTTCTACAAAGGAAACTTCCCCCTCAACGGCATCGTTTCGCTTGTTTCCTTGCTCGTTCCTTCAAGCTCTTTCCTCTAGCAGAACGAGGGCTCGAACCGATATTCATAAGCCCTACAAACTACATTCGAGCCACCTCCACGAGGCTGAAGAAAAAAACAGTCGTGATATTTCTATTTTAATTACTTCATTTATACCCTTTTGTTACTTGACGCATATCTCGATCGCCTCAACCGCCTTTCGTCCTGTTTACGCGCCGTCGATACCCTCTCATTTGTATTTTATCCACCCCCTCTTTTTTTCCTTTCGCTTTATCTGTTATCTTTAAGAATCCGGCCAAGGTGGCTCTTACTTGCTGTCAAAAATGGACGCAAGCTTTTTGTCCCACCAAGTCAATAGCATTATCGAGCAGCTGCATGGCCTTTTTGACGATATTGGCGTTCCTAGTCATGATCGTGAGGCTCGAGAAACCGAGGTACGTCTTTCTTGCTCTTCCCTGTCTCACAGCTATAACTGACACCTGGCGCCTACAGCTTTTCGCTGCTCTCTCCGATACCCTAAACAACCATGTGCGGCAGGTCAACTCAGAAAAGAAGGATCTCATTGAGGAGGCCCAGCAACTTATCTCAGCCATTCGCCAAATGGAGGCGTCATTAGAGGATGGCAAAGAATCTATTAGAGAAAAGGAAGATGACGGGCTGAGAGTGACGTACCCTCTAGTCAGGTGCTTGAAGGTATTGCACGAGAAGCACCAGCAGATTCATAGAATCCACAGAGAGCGCTTTGCTCAGGTGAGAAGTAAGAATCTCATGCACAGCCGATCTTGTCATTTCCCTCGTACTAACTATCTGCAGAATTGGCCGATGCCTTGGAATCCTACTCCTCTCATCTTGAACCTACGTTTGTTTCTATTCCGTTGCCCCCAACAAACCCCAAAGCCCCAGTGCCACTAAATTTCGACCTGTCGCCGTCATACGTGGACAAGTTGGACGTTGAGTTCACTCGCGTCTATGATGAATATACACAGCGTATACAAACGGTACAGAATCTCTCTGAGAAAATCATTTCCCTATGGGCTGAACTAGGGACTCCCCAAATGCAGACCGACAGCGCTATCGTCAAACACTACCGGGACTCGCCCGAGCAACTTGGCTTGCACAAGGAAGATCTCAACCGCCTTGAAGTAAAGTACGAGAAGCTTTTAAACGAGAAGAAGGCCCGCGAAAAACATCTCAACGACCTCAGGGCGTCTGTGGAAAGCATGTGGTCTATGTTGGGCGTAGATGAGGCAGAGAAAAAGGCCTTCCTTAATGCCAATCGTGGCTGTGGCGTGCGCCAGATCAACGAGTTTGAAGACGAAATGTCACGCCTTAGCGAGCTTAAGCGCCAAAACCTGCATCTATTCGTTGAGGATGCTCGTTGCAAGCTACAAGAATTGTGGGATGCGCTTTACTTTTCCGAAGATGAGATGCTCGAGTTTACGCCTGCTTTTTCAGATGTCTACTCGGATGCACTTCTTGATGCTCATGAGCGCGAAATTGCACGCCTAGAGTGTCTTCGTGAACAACGGGCACCTATGCTTACCCTCATCGACAAACATAAAGACCTCACAGCGCAAAAGGAGGAGCTAGCCCAGTCTAGCCAAGACGCTTCGAGATTGATGATGAGAGGTCAGAAGGGCGAACGCCGCGACCCTGGGAAGCTTTTGCGCGAGGAAAAGATGCGCAAACGTATTGCGAAAGAGCTTCCCAAGGTTGTTGCAGAGCTCCGCAAGGCTCTCGAGAAGTATGAGGGTGAATTTTCTGTCCCCTTCCTAGTGCAGGGTGAGCGTTACTTGGATACCCTTGAAGAAGAGGCTGGGTCTACGGGAAGAAAGGGTGCCGCCTCGCAGCCGCGGCCAAAGACACCTGGCGCTCCGGTTATGCCGTCTAACAGCGCATCATCGACCGTTAAGGCACGTCCCCTTAGTAAAGCCATCTCTATGGGCAATCTCAAGACCAACACTACCGCTGTTACCACCGCTCAATCTGCTGGACGAGGCACCGCCAAGATGACCGCCACGGGCGCGAAACAACAGCCACAACAACCACCCAGACCTGCGTCTACTGCTCCCGGGTCTATTGGTCGTTCTGGCCCTGGCAGTCCGACACGCATCCCTGCTAGAGCGCCGCTGGCGAACCTCAAGTATGGTAAGAGCTCTCCTGAGCGAGCACCTCCTGCCCGTCCAAGTTCGCGTGCTGAAGTTGGTGCATCAAGACACGGAGACGCCCCAATCATGAGAGCGCCCCCGCCAAAGATGCGCGACCCTCCACGACTTGAGACACCTATGAATCCCTACAAGGCGACTGGTCTCCACGATAACATGACGGGATCCATTGTGAGGTCGGTAGAAACCGAGGATGTTTTTGGGCCCCCGTCAGCATCCATAATGGCAGTATCACAATTTAGTGCCTCTCGATACGCATATGCATCATCTTCCTCAGCAACTTCTTCAAGGCCTGATTCTTTGCTTGGGGGTCCCCGTCAAGTTTCCGGATCGTCAACACAGATCTCGGGATCAGAGAACTGGGAAACATACGACGATACTAGCGAGCCCGAGCCGGATGCTTCGGATGCTTACTATGCTAAGCTCCGGGTTGCTCAGGGAAAGCGCTATGCCGAGGAACTCGCCATGAATCGAAGTATAGAAGATTTGAAGGCCCATTCACAGTCACACGCCCCATCATATTCTCACGCAAGCCACCATTCTAATGGATCACAGGGAGGGTATTCTAGTAGTGCGTCTGGTAACAAGCGCATTAGAGGGTTTCCTCAGCCGGTAAACACCCATGGTGTGCTGGTAGATGCTGATGGCAACAGAGTTCCTTCTGGGGGAGAGTGGACAGACGAGGATGCTGGATACAGCTTCTAGACAGGTTTCCCTCGGGGTCTGTCTATCTACATGAAGTGTTTACTGGTTTCATTCTACGGTCTATATTTGGGCCTGGTGGGCTGGGTGGCTCGCCATGGCTGGGACATGTCCTTGTATTATACATATACAGTTGCAGGCTGGGCTAGTGCCAGACAATGCGGAGGTAAGCCTATGGCTCATGAGGACGGTTGCTTCCGTTCTCATATTTCCTTGTATTTCTTTTTGTTTTTTTCGTTGCCAGCCTCGGATGCGTATAGCGGCTTTGTCATTTTCTTGTATCACTTACAACTTGCGGTAATGTACCGTATTTCCTTTCTTCTTTGACCTCTTCGGTTTCATCTGTTTCTATCTCTTGCTGGAACATGTTCTAGCTTGGTCTCCTTTATTATTGTCTTCCCCTGCACATTTATCCGTTCTATTGGTCTTTTTATTGTCGGAGTCTTGGCTGTTTTAGTTTCTTACCTGGGAAGAGGAGTTCTGGCGGACTTGATGGGATGTTTGTTATTTCCGTTTTTCTTGGGGATTGTTTCTAGATATCATGGCCTAGCATTCTTTTCTTCACTGCATTTGTTGTCTATGAAATGAAGCCTTGATCTGCTTGTCAAAACAAAGTTTTCTTCTCCGTTGATCGTTGTTGACGCCTGAGCCGCTACAAACTTGAACCTAAGCCTAAACCACACATCCTCGACGTCCATGGGAGCCATCAACATCAAGTGGTGAAGGACGGCCTATTCCGGATGGGATGTCCGGCTCATTGGCTGGGATGTATTTTACGTGTATCGGGATTGCGAGGATGAAACGGTGCTGGGCCGAACGGAGTTATCTGTACCGCTTCTCACGGGAGAAGTGTACTTGCTTGCGAGCAAGCTACTGGCTGGTCTTTTTGGCCTGCTGCCATAGACAGGAATACTATCTACTCCGAATCTGTTGTTGTTGTTGTTGTTCTATTTAACGTCTGCCCTAACTTGAACTTGAACTTGAATATATTTAAAGTCTACTGGAATCACATAGATCGATCAAACGACGCCGGGCTGGTTGCTGGACAGACTTAACCCTCGGCGAAGGTTCACTGACCGGATCACACGAGAGGAGCAAAGATTGCTCCCAAGCAAGCTTGTGACCGGCTCCAGTGTCTCTGCCAAGTATCTGCTGACTTATCCGTTTGGCCACTCCTAGATCGTCGACGCAAAGATAGAGGTTTTCTGCTTATGGATGTTGTGAAGAGATTTGGAGCTTGGTTCTTAATCAACTAGAATAATAAACACATGTCACTGTAGATATTTGGCCACTAATCTGGATGAAAGCAGTCTTCCGGGAGAACTCCAGCTGAAGCCCGGATAAACTGGTGGAACATCGTTCTCATCAGGAAGGCCACGATGTAAGGCAAAGGGGTAACGAAACTTGGCAGCTAGGGAAAAGATAGAAGGTCAAGGAAACATGATAGAAACACTGGGCCTATATTCTCACATCGAATATTAAAATACATGTCACTGGGGTCTGACTGCAGCCCTGCTGCTTCTGGGCTGCGCAAATATCCCTGGCTTCCCTAAAGTTGGGTGTGTCCTCAGCATGTGACAACTACGGTGGCCAAGGCCGTCGACCTATTGTGTGTGTAGGTATTTGGGCTCTAAGCTGGTGGGTATCATGATTGTGAATTGGTCTAAGTTGTTTCTTCTAATATGTTAGAGGCAAGTGTTCTGAGGAGTCTTTGGCTTGGAGGGTGGTGTTATAGTCAGTGGCGTTGGGCTTTGAGTATAATCTTGTGGTTCGAACTGTTATCTAGGATGCAAGTACTCGGTCACTTCGAGTCTTTGCTTTTGATTAGCTGATTTAGGAGGAAAAAGTCCGGCGCACACTTGGCTGTGACATCTCATGCGACCACCTTCTCTATCCACTGATGTCAAGGATAGAACTCAGTTTCGAATTTGATGAAGTCATAAGCATTTTTGTTCTCCTCCAGCTTTTGAGTTTCGATATCACAAAGAAGTGACTGTAGCAAACTCAGTACATCCTGATTCACATGTGTCAGTCCATCATCCGCCAGCGCATCAAATATGGGATATTGTTTGGGCTCTAGGCCAACACACAGGATCACCCCCATATTCTTTCTCGAGGTTCCCGAGGACTTTCGAACCTCAGTGCCATGTCTTTTGCCTCGCAAACACATCATCAGACCAATGATGGGCACTTCTTCGTCAAATTTGAGCTTCTTAATCCCATCTTTGGTGTGATGATAGGCAGAGTCAAGCATGCCTGGTGTGACTGAATGATGGGCTTGGTTCTTTACTTGAACAAGCATACAGCCAAAATGGCCTTGTCCCTCTGCATCTCCAGGAACCCAAACTGGAATGAGGATGTCTACTCCATCAAAGCTAGTCGGGAGGTAACATGCTGTACAGCTCCTGTACATGTTGTAAACATCAGACATACTTGGTGCAGTGACTCGTCTCTGAATCCGATTAAAAAATACTTTGCCTTCCAAAAGCATGTTCTTGACCTTGGATTGGTTGTGGGCTTCAAACACATTCTCAGCGTTTTGCACAACAGATTGGCCAAGCAAGCTTCCAAGGAAGCCTTGAAGAGGAATGGGCTTGAAGAATTTCTCTCTTGAAATCGCATCAAATGCAAGTAGAAGGATCATTCCTGCAACAAACTCTCCCACCTCTCCAACATTGATGTGATTCCAATATAGTGCATTGTCGAATGCATGGAGTATTTCCACAAGGATTGGTGTCATTGCCACACCATGATCCCGCGCTGCCAAAGCGAGAATTGGATCAGTAGGCTGTAAGACTATCAGATCCTCTCGATCATCTGAAACATCTGCCAAACTGTGCATCCAGCCTGCAACAAATCTTTCTGCCAGGGAAAACTTGTAGACTTTGAATGGAATCCGATATGAAAGAAGAGCCAAAGATGCAACCGTTTTATCATCAGCTTGAGGGCCTGTCCTGTCGGGATCGCACTTTTCCGAACTGAGTGTGAATACACTGTCCTTGGTACTACCTTGTTGAAGCAGTGCACCCCACAAGGGACGACCAAAAGTCAAGACTTGACTCCAGTCTGTATCTGGTTTAGTTAGTCGAGCTGGAGTTGGTGAGACAAAGATGTTCTTGGTGAATATACGGTAGAAAGGCGGAAAAAGGTTTTTGTTTGGCCGGGTGTTGGTAGGGACCTTTTGACTAGGGTCGTATGCAACAGCGGGAGAGAAGTTGGATATCTTGGATGCTGTATCAAGAAACACGGCAAAAAAGGTTTTTTCACCATTATCAGCACTATTCCACAAGGCCGATCGGAGAGAGCGAAATAGCATATTGGGTTCTTCACCGGTGGTGCCAGTCAAAAGATTCCGAGCCTCATCGATGCACAAAACAAATTCAAGGGAATCAGTAGAGCTACCAGGAATGGAAGTGTTGCTTCTAGTATTTCGCTTCATCTTGTGCCCAGCACAAGTGAGCTGATCTTCGCAATAGGTATCAAAAGGCTTCCAGTCCTCAACCCGACCTGGCTTGTCAGGGAATGGGGGTGTTTTCATGGCGAACAAAAGGCAGGATTTGATGAGATTCTGCTGTTCTTTACAGTCCTGGTCGGTTTGGTAATCGAAAAATTCAGCAGGGCCAATGCCAAAAGTCCGGGCCACTCTGGCAAGGTGCAGAAGTGCCTCGACTATTAGGGACCACATCGATTCCACATCTTGACGCCGATTAGGAGAGCCTTTTGCAGACCCTGCACTATCCAAGGCATTTAGGATAAGAGTGGCATAAGGCGATCTGCCAGGAAAGCCATTCGCTGTCTGCGGAGCAAAGTTCAGGTAAATGACATACTTGTTGTGTTTAATGGCAAGCTGAGAAACAGTGTATGTTTTGCCTGTACCTGAGGGTGCAACAATGGATGTGTAAGGCGACAAATATTTCGTCTTTTGAAGGCCGAAAAGGTGGTGGTATTTCACAAGCGTCTTGCAGAGCTCATCACTGCCAGACTGGCGATTGCCATGAGTCTTCTCAGGGGATTTGAATGCATTTCGCACGTCTTGTTCGAATGTGCGGGTCGGCTCACTGTCTTTTTTGGCTACACGCATGACTTCCTGGATCTCGGGAATTATGATGTTGTTGACTGTATCACCTGAGAGTATTTTCCTGTCAACCCACTCCTCGACGTCGCATTTTAGAGAAAGATGAATTTTGAAGTTGTCTGTGTTGACATTTTTATGTTGCTCGAGCTTTTTGAGCTCCCTTCCAAGCTCTGGGAAAAACGGAATGGACGTGTCAATGATCGCCAAACCAAAATTTCTGATTGCCATCCTTAACGAATCCTGCTCGAGCTCGGTGAGTAATGGTGGTGCTTCGACATCCTCAGGCCAATGTGCATATCGGCAGAGATCTGCGAACGATGTGAAATTTGTAACCGCACTAAAGGAAAGGTCTATAGCTGCCTGAGTAGCCATATCGAAACGGCTGAACTGCTTCAAGTCTGGCACTATTGTAGAAGTGGACACAGTCAGTAAGTATAAAGCACACGAAACATCATGGTCAAGATTGCTTACATGGACGCTTAAAGCAGGGTAGAAGTTGCGTAGAGCATTAAAGCGGGGTGATAAAGCGAAAAACTTGACAATGAAAGTGAGGAAGTCAGGAAAAGCAATTTCAAGGGTCCTAATCTTTGGAGATCAGTTGGCTGATCATGAAATGGAGACAGCGCATCAACTTATTGTCTAGTTCATGGTGTTTTGATAGGAGGACAATCCATGCAGGTACGACATGACATGACATGTCACTGAGTAGTGGGTTGGGAGACAAATGTGCACGTGCAATGGAGGTTAGAATGTTGTGGCCGTTGTGGCTGTTGTGGCGATTCCAGCTCCACTCGGAATAACGTCGGGTAAATATGGGATGCAGAAACGCCGCACACGATGTTGTGAAGAACTTGAACTTGAATGCATTTTACGTCTACTGGAATCACATAGATCAAACGACGCCGGGCTGGTTACCGGACAGACTTAACCCTCTGCGAAGGTTCACTGACCGGATCACACGAGAAGAGCAAAGATTGCTCCCAAGCAAGCTTGTGACCCATGTAATCCAGAAAGTGGTTATAGTCCGAAAAAAAAAACAAATTGTAGAAACAAAACAAGTAAAACAGAAAAGCAGAAAAGCAGAAACAGAAAACGACTGAAAGCACTTAGACAAAGGAAAGGAACCAGAACTCAAATACCACCACCTCTCGTCTCCTCCGCCACTACCCGAAATTTCCTCCACTTGGGCTCTAGTGTCTCTGCTAAGTATCTGCTGACTTATCCGTTTGGCCACTCCCAGATCATCCACGCAAAGATGGAGGTTTTTCATTGTGGGGGAGCGACTTTTGTCGCTTCCTGCACGGCCTTCAGTGCAGCTATTGCTTCCGCGTCGGCAACTTCTCTGTACCTTCCACAAGATCCATGACCTTCGGCAAGTACTTTTCCTTAGTAGAACACGGCCCAGTCGGCTCCGGTGTCCCCAGCGCTGTTGCGGGAGCCGTCGGAGTAGACCCAGACGGTGTCCTGTGTTTCATCGCTGAGGAGTTTTTGGCGTGCCTTGGCGGCATCCTCTTTGCTCAGCTTATTAGCTAGAGGCTCTTTCGGCCCCGGCTCCGAGGGCCGGAGCTTTGTAAAGTCTCTGATCGGGTGCGGAAGCACCGACTTTGCTTGGTCGATGGTTCCGTCAATGGTCGTATGGTACAGTGGGTGGGCTCTATTGTATGACGATGCTCGAATCCCCCCTGCCCGTACCATGTCTTGGCAAAGAATTGCCAGGTTGGGAAAAGCAGCGAGTCTGCGAAGGTTCTGTTTCCCTGTCGATTTGTAGACTGGCAGAGCGGCCCGTAGAGCTTCTACGAGCACTTTCTCCATGGTTTCCAGTGTAGCTTTGTTTGCCAGTGGAAACCATGTGTTGGCCGCGTACGTCAATTGTGGTAGAATACATGGTCTCACACCGTGTATTGCCGACTTCGGAGGGGCACCACTGTGGACCCAGCTTATCCGTCGGAGTACATTGGCTGTCTTCCGGGCTTTGGATGCCATTTCCTTACAGTGGTGCTTGAACTTCAGGGTGGCATCCCAGTGGACTCCGAGCCATTTCATCTCCATTTCGGGACTAATGGCCGTGCCATTCGGGAGTGTCAGGCCTCGCATCATGCTCGGTTTCCTATGCCCTCTGTAAAGGTGCATAAGATTCGTCTTGCTCCAGTCGATTTGGAGCTCGTTTTCCTCACACCAGTCTGTCGCCTTGTGTATCCAATCTTCCAGAGTGAGGATGTTGGCCTTTATTGTTCTGGTCGACACGTATGAGTCCATCGTCAGCGTATCCGAGACATTGCATGTTTGCAAAGAGGTCTGCTGTGTATAGCATGTAGAGAATTGGCGATACAGGGGAGCCTTGCGGCAGACTTCCTCCAACCTTTCTCTTCACCGGGTGCCCCCCTTCTACTGAGAGGCTGACGCTTCTGTCTGTCAGGAAAGAGTCTACCCATTTGCACATGGGCTCTGGCCATCGCTGGGCTCATAGACGAGCCACCAGTCTTTTCCTTTTCACGGCGTCAAAAGCACCTTCGATGTCGAAGGTTACCAGACGGGATGTCTACTCCGGAAAAAAAAAATAGCCGGGCTCAAAGAAGCCTACATAGGCCCGGCTACATACCACTGTTTTCGGCAACTCAAATCCTCATTAGTGTAGTGGTGATCATACCTGCTTGTCACGCAGGTGACCTGGGTTCGATTCCCAGATGGGGAGACTCCTCTTTTTGGCGCAAGCTTCCAAGGCAAAATCCTGGATGCAGGCCTTCTTCTTTTGTTCCTGTCTCTATCTCGTCTCGATATTCTCCAATGTCGATGCCATCGTTTCACTACATTTGATGCCAACCAAAAACGCCAGCGTTCAATAGTGCACGCTGTCGCGCTGTCTATATTTAGAACAGACCAGGGCACGCAGACAGCAGCGAAATCCTGCACCTTGGAGCGCTTTGTTTTGGTGGGCTGGAGCTAAGGCCTGGTTCCAACATGAAAGCAGTCCAGCTTGAATTTCTTCTTCACATCGATTCATGGCGCATGGTTCATTGATTTTTGGCTTTTCGGTTTACTGTTTTGCCTCTGCACATTCAACTTCGTTCTTTGATAATGAGAATGCCGTTTGGAACCGGATGAAGCCCGTCTTGTCCAAGACCTTTGCGTTGTTGATCTGCTACCGCCGTCTTGTTCGCTCTCCCTCCAAGTCGCCTTTTATTTCTTTGTTTTTCTTTTTTGAGATTAATCTTGTTTTCCTTCTATTATTCTCGCTTCGCTTTTCCTTACTGAGCCGTCTCTAATCACCTTGAGGCTTTAGGCTTGTCGCGCTGAATTAGAGTTACTGCAGGCTGACAAAAAGACTCACTACTACCATGTCGAACAATGGTGCAGCTGCCCTCAAGGGCGCGAGTCTTGCATTCTCATCCTCAGCCGCCGAATCTCGCGTTCAATCGTCCCTGCCGTCTACAAAGCCGAAGCCCAAGCCGAAACCGAAGCCGAGGCCCAAAACAACGACTGTCTCGGGACGCGGTGCAAAATCTGCTTCTAGGTCCTCAGATACGTCGCTAGGCAACCAGGGCAAGCCTGGCTCCCTGGCTGCGTTGCAAGCTGCCAACATAAGCACTGGGACATCCACACTACTGCCATCAAAGACTTCTTCGGCTGGCTGGAGCCCGGCATATCCGGGATTAAGTCCCCCGCGATGCTCATCTCCCAGTGCATCTGTGAAGACCGTTGCGTCGACATCAGGGTCGGCCGCTGGGTCTGCAGTGCTGCCTGGGGTGCGGTATTTGTACCCCCCAGGGGCAACAGCCCAACCGGATACGAAGTCGCCGTCTTATATTGCCGCCTCGTTGGCTGCACATCGTGCTGTATCGCCGGGCCCATCGCCGTCAGTAGTCGTCCGACAAGGCATGGCTGCAAAGAGGGGCGAGTCCGTGGGCTCTAATTCCTCTTCAGGTGCAGGGCGCATACGGCCTAGCTCGATGGTTATGCAGAGGGAAAATGCATCTTCTAGGGTGTCTTTATTAGAGTCGCTGTCGTCAAAAGAAAAGCTTTTGGATACTTCATCAATTGGCCCTACAACATCTCTCATTGGCATGTTTGAAGAGAATAAGCAACCTGCGACTGCTGAATGGAACCGGACTCAAGTAAAACGTACATCGACAAGACATTCGCTCATGGTTCTGCCTACAAGTCCTTGCAGTTCTCTAGATGGCTTCAAACATCCCGACTCACAACCAACTAGGGACTCCAAATTACCCGCGATTGTAGCAGCGCACCATGTCAGCACAAGCCCGTCTCCAAGCCCGTCTCCAAGCCGACCACATACACCTCAAAGTAGCAAGGAACTGCTATTTCAAGCAGCGCCTGCAGCAGCTCTCAAAGCCACAGTGACACATCGGCAGCGAGCCTCCAGACCGCCAACACCTCCACTCTCCCGCAACTTGTCAAGGCCACGTCCTCCTTCGCCATCAGGATCATCAAGGCAGAGCAGCTCTCCAGAAATGGCTTCTCTGCCTCGCACTTATAACCATAGGCAAACTCTTTCGGTCAGCAGCATTCATAGCTCGCCTGGCCCACAAGTACGGAGAAATTACACTGGCTCAAATACACATAATTTAAATGATCAAAGTTCGGCCCTGTCTCTGAATTCCCTTACTGATGCTATGCTTGCTTCTGCCCTTGCCGCGAAGCGCCTAACACCTAGTAGCACTGGGACTTCCAGCGCTATTGCACAGCACCACCCGGCTACCTTCGGGGGGCAAGCAGCATCACGGCAAAAGTCACCGCATCTCCTACCGACCCTACGAAATGATCACAGGCAACACGAAAGCGACGAAAACAACGCAGAGAGACGACGCAAGAAACACACTCTAACAAAGATTGGAGCCAAGGGCAAGCACCGCCACCACGAAGGCTCACGTAAGCGCTGGAGGGAGGAGGTTACTGAGCGCGAACGCAAGCGCTATGAGGCTCTGTGGGCTAGCAATCGTGGGACGTATCTGGTCGGCTCGGTGTATCCTGTGCTGGAACCTGCGGCTATAGCTGCATCGATTGCTGGGGGCATGCTGCCAAAACCACTGACAGGGATAAGGGCCACGGCTCCGCCCAGGGGGAGTAAGGGGGCAGTAGATGAATCTACGCCCACTGATTCTACCACTGAAATAGCCTCGGATGACGAGCGTGACCTGGTCGCCAATGTGGTCGTGCGTGAGCTGTGGCGTAGGTCGCGGCTTCCGTATGATGAGCTAGCAGAGGTATGGGATCTAGTTGACCGGCAAATGCGCGGAGCGTTAAATAAGCAGGAATTCGTGGTGGGTATGTGGCTTATTGATCAGCGCCTAAGAGGACGCAAGATCCCGCATCGTGTGCAGAAGAGCGTATGGGACACAGCACAGGCGGTGTGGATTAAACCGGCGCATGGGAAACACCATGAACATCGACATGGGAATGAGCATAGGAAGCGAAGGGACTAGAAGAACGGGAGGAGGAGACTGGCGAGAATGACGACCAAGCTTAGAGTGGTGAGAGCAACGAGAACAAAGCGGATGCCTTGTTTAATATTTACGTACATGAAGCGATATATAGATCACACACACAACGCCATCTGAGAAAGCTGGGCTTCAATTCCAGCTGGTTGTGTTATTAATATCATATAGCATTAGAATTTAGGCTGAGATGAAACAGGTGCACGCTATGGAAACTAAGATCAAGACCAACACCAATAATTAATAAGGACCATATCGTTGTGAGTCCAGGGTTGTAAGATTGCGCAAGGCTCTTTAGGGAGGATGGCCCCGGCTTGTTTACAGCCATATAGTCCTTTCCGGATCAAATCTGTGCTCTGGATCTGGTGCGGGACTCTTACTACTTTTCTCGAAGCCATCATCATTCTCAGGGAACACATGGCCACGTTGGTTGGCCAGCAGCGTCGTATTCCCTTGAGTGATGGAGTTGGAGTAGTGTGTGTGGCCATATATCCAGGCCGTGACGCCCTTTGCATCTAGGCCACTCTTTAATAGATCCGAGGAAAAAGCGCAGCTGACGGGTGAGCCGGTTTTATCAGGGGCCGAAGAGCCGGCAGAAATAGGCGCATGGTGGGTGATGACCAACACGCGATCCTGGGGCTTGAGGGTTGGCACCAGTGCAGTGAGCTCCCCTCTTAACCAAGCCAAGTCTGAGCGATGGAGATGGTTGTGAGCCTCGACAGACCAGTCCTCGATCTTGTTGAAGTCTGGGATACGAGCTCGGACGGCTTCAGAGCTCTCCAACGGTATGTGTGACCATAGCGAGCACCCGAGCACGTGAATACGGCGCTTAGGACTTGACCCTACGCTTGATGATGACAGCAGGGAGTTTGGCAGGGTGAGGATTGTGCGGTCTTGTTGCAAGAGGACAAAATTGCCTCCAAGACGACGGGCCATAGCACGGGCTAGGCGCATGCCCTCGGCGTAGGTAGCTCCATAAAACTCGTGGTTCCCAGGAACAAAGAAGACCTTTTCGAAGCAACGAGTCTGCGCAGCAAGGAACTCTTCGAGGCGAGAATCATTCAGATAACCGATGTCCCCAGCAAGAATAAGATATGGGGCTGTGGGCTGAAACTCAAAGGTAGTGTATTGGCTGCAAAGTTCCAGATGCAGGTCAGACATATATTGAAAGGCGTACCGTGATGGGTCCATTTTGGTGATGTCCTGGCGATCAGAGTCCAAGCCATAGACGACATTTCGAACTGTAGAATAGAGGGCTGAGATCATTTTGGGAGAAGACGATCGGGGGAGAGGAAAAGAAAGGCAGGACGATGGAGTGGAGGGGCCTTTTATACTTTGGAAAACACGACAAATGATGATGATGGAAAGAAGGGGGGGAAGAAGGAAAGAAGAAGGAAGCAAAAAAGGGCCAGACGGGCCATTAAATAAGCCAGGAAAAGAGCGAACGCCCGTCCCCGTATGCACATGCCCCGACATGCATAATTTGCTGGCAGCGCTAGCACTATTTGCTTTTCCCTATGGCTCTATGCAAGACTATCAGTCGTTGTAGAGTCATTTGAGATGTTGCCAGCCAAATTTGCATGATTGTTGGCGTGTCTGAAAGCGAAGATGTAGACGCGGCGCGTTTGCTAGTGTGCAAGCTAGAAAGCTCATGGAGCTTGCTACCAAAGATGAGCAAGCCAGGTGGCATTCACCGGCATTTGGTGTTATGGATGAAACAGCTTATTTTGGCGCCCTGGCTAGTCGACTACGAAGAGAGGGCGAAGGGGGGGGGGGGCTATTCCGGAAGCTTTGATCGGGGAGGGTTATTCGTCTCACCAGTGGCAGGGAAGGGCTTCTGTTGGTTGGCTAATTAGTAAATGAGGCTGGCAGAAGTCGAGATGAATCATTGGTGGGTGCACAAATGCACGCACATGCATACGCACGCAACCTACTAAGACCCAGACGCCGGGGTCGGGAAAGAAGGGCAGAGATTGCCGAGGGCGGGGCCAGCCTTGTGATGAAAGACACAGGACCAGGGAGTGCATGCAAGGCTTATTCAGCCATGAGTTCTTCAATAATTGTGCAAAACATCGTGCGAATAGACAAGATGATGATGTCATAGACAAAATAGAGCAGTCCACAAAGCGAAAAAGCTAGGCTGAAGTAAGCAGTAGGCATTGCTGATGCCGTACGCAGAGGACTAGGGATGCCTGATAAGTGAGGTAGTGACAAAGGAGAAAAAAAGTGCAATCGCGACATGCGGCATTGCCCAAAAGAGAAGCAGGTAGAAGCATGCAGCAACTGCCCAAATGCAAGGTATGGAGGTTGTCTGGGCTTGGTAGCACATGAAAAAAGGGAAGGAAGATGAAAAAAAAAAATCAGATCAAAAGTAGAAGGAAGTGTTGGTGGAGCACGACGGAGATACATGATAATATGGGATGGAATCAAGACAACAGCGATTTTGGCGATATCTCACGACTCATGCCTCCTCTGTCTATATTTTTCTTCTCTTTTCCTTCTCCTTGCTCCCCCTTCTCTATCGGATCTTCTCAGTCGCCATGTCTGCTGTTGCACAAGTCCTCTGGACGCTCTTGCTCTCTACCCTGAAGTTGATTATCTCGAGAATATCGAGCTTGCTCTCAAACATGGACTCAATCCAGCCTAGACAGATGGGCATTGGCTCCATTGTTTTTGGCATCTTTTTCCTTTGCACGTTGATTTGCTACGCTCCAGTCCCCGTGCGCATCCTAGTATATCTGGGGACAATATCCGTGACATTTTACCTAGACACATGTCTGTCCCAGGCAAAACACACAAATTCTCAGTCCCATGATGAGAGCCGCGGGCTTTCTGACAAGACGAAGCCTACTATGTCGCCTGAAATCGATCAGGGGAACCTCAATTCTCACGCCAAGATCAAGCCCAAGCCACAGCATCAGCAGTGCTGCCAGCACGACGGCGGCGTTGGAGATAAATGTCAGCCCGAAGAACCCCATGTCCAGCAGGATCAACCCGAAGGCCCAAATCCGCCATCGTCGTCCAAAGTTTCACAAAACGCTTTTGAAAACCTAGCTGATGCTTCGGCTTCAACTGAGAGCCAGTCTCCTGACATCTCTGACCCAGCCAGCGCCCGTGACCCCACAGAGCCATGCGCTGATCCTGAAGCATCAGACGCCCACCATAGCCTCGACAATGGCATCCCTGGCGACGCTACCCTGGAAAATGGAGACATAGATGCAGCTGACAGTCTTGAGTCAAAAAAAACCAGCCCCAATGATGCTACAGCCGTCAGCCCCGAGCTGACTGAAGCGCAAAACAGTGACAAGGTGCTTGCTGATGAGCAACCGGTCGACCCTCGCGTACCCGAGATACTTGGAGCAACCGAAGGGTCGAATACCATCCAATCTGACAAAGGCGAGTCTAATGACGAAGGTGTTAACAATTTGGATAGCAGCCCTAACGCTTCTGCCGACATTTTAGGAGGGGGTGAAGGCGGCATCGAAGAGCCCGGGAAGGATACCGAAGAAAATGGAGATGTAGAAAGGGACGGGGAGAACACCATGAAAAATAAACAACATGAACGCACCAATGTTGAGGGAAATACGAGGAAGGCAAGGAAAAAAAGCCGTGATGGAGGTGGGGCGGATGAGGACGGTGGCACAACAGCAGCCACAATGCTCGAGTCTGCCAAAGCAGATGCCAGCGCTAACATGGACTCTGCTGAAATAACCGCCGCCGGAGAAACAGCAACTGCTAATGATGATACTAACGCTCCAGGAAGCACAGCTTGTGATGAACAGGCAGGGCAAGAAACTATCTCGAAAAATAGCCTTGCAGAAAATCTTGATGTCAAGCCTTCGGGTACACAGAGCCCTGAGGCTACGAAAGGTGACGGAGAGGGAAATGCCAACAATAGCAGCGAATTGCGAGGCGAACTGAGCTGCCAGACTCTTGGTGATTCCGAGAGCTTTACTGCTGCCAAGAATGCTATAAAATGGGACATGCCATGCGTCAGCTCTCAGACTCAACACCTTTTAAAGAGGCACAAATCGCAGCAGTGCAGAAAAGATCGACATTGCAAGTCGCACAAGTCTCACAAGCACCACAAGAAGCAAAGCCCAAAGCACAAGAAGTCCTGTAAGTTTTTTATCCATTTCATGCTCCCCTTGGCTCTAGACAACAACATAACCTAACGACATGAATTCTCCAAGTTACCGAGGGCGAGACTATTGTCGACGCCAATGGAGGACGGGTAGCCCTATGCGAAAATGGTGATATCCTAAAAGAGGGACCAAAAGTGCGCCTCAACGAGGAGATAGCTATGGATTTTATCGCGAAACACTGCCCGTCAATCACGGTTCCAAAGGTTCTCCGTTCTGAATACGGAAAATATGGCCGCATCTACATGACCAAAGTTCCCGGCGTGGTGCTGAGCGATGTGTGGGTGCAGTTTGATGAAGAAACCAAGCTGCGGGTATGTCGCGATATTTGGGCTCTTGTCGAGGAAATGCGCAATGTCAAGCGACCCGAAGGCCATTTCCCCGAGCAAAAGTACGTGACCATGGATGGCGGCTACACATTCGACCCGCTCCTTGGCGTCCATGATGATCCGACTCCGCCTCTCTTCAACGACCAGATCTTCCGGGAGCGTATTGAGCAGCGCTACCTTAGTGCACACCAATGGGAATCCATGCGGCGAAGCCGGTGCAAGAAAAGCCCATCTCTAATACCAGCCTCGCAGCAGAAAGTGACTAGAGAAGTACTCCATCTGCCGCATTGCGAAAAGGAGGTACTGACCCACGGAGATCTGGCACCTCGCAATATCTTGGTCGATCCGGACACGGCGCTCATCACGGCAATTCTAGACTGGGAAAGTGCAGGCTGGTATCCGGATTACTGGGAGTGGGCCAAGATTCTGAACCCTTGGAACGATACGGACTGGAAACGTCACATGAAGGCGACGTCGCCGTTCAAGGATCAGAACTGGGATGTAAGCGGTATTATGTTTGCCCGTCGGCTGTTGCATTGAAAGGCCTGGAGCGGTCGGCCATGATGAGAGGAGAGGTAATATTTTTCGGCTAGGGACAACGTTTTATCAACAGGTTAGTTATTGGGTTGCCACAGTGTGCATCAACTTTTGCCTGCGAGTTCATGTGTTTGGTTGCCTGTGCTCAATGACACATACAGTAGCTGCTTATCGATAAACTACGAGTGAAATGATGACGTCATATTAGGCTAGGCCACCTTAGTGACTCTTGATCGTGGTGTTGTTGATTTCCAAGTGATTAGTGGCTTCCTTCCTGGTAGGGAAGGGCCCACCCAGGCAGTTGATAGTATGACTTCGGAAGCGAAGGAAGAAAGATATTGATTGCAAAAGTTCAGAGACTAGGATGGCGCTGTTCTTGGGAGAGCTGAATATGTTGGTCTTCTTTTTTTGGTGATGGAGTTGCAGAAGTTGCCGCTTGCCAGATACCCTTCAGTAGCAGTCCTGACTCTCCCGTTACTAGTAGCACCCAGACAGAATAGAACCCTGAGCATAGAAAACGGCAGTCCTCGTGAATGTGCTTCTTCTTCTTCTTCTGGCTAGCCTTCAACATGGTGAACAAGAAAGCGCGGGGTTGAAGGAGACAAGAAGCAATGTTGCAGCCGAATTCTTGACGTTATGTTTGAATCAGTTGTGTCATGAATACGGGAAGATCACGAGGAACTATGCTCTCTCCATCACTAACCCTGGCCATTGGTTCATCCAGCCTGATAGCTAGCCACAGGAAAAATGAAGGTTGCAATGTCCAGAAATCGGAACCTCCTTCCTTCCTTCCTTCCTTCCTTCCTTCCATTCTCTGCATATGACATATGATTTTGACTTGACAGGTTCCGCCACAGCTGCCACTTTCAGGACGCCGGTCCTTCGTTAATAGAGATGAGGGGAGGGTTTTCAAGTAGGGTGGTGATGTTTTATAGCGTTGCGGTAGATCATGGAGCGGCAGAAATTAAGGAAGGAAGGAAAGAAACTTCGCCCTTACCTGCCGTTTTCGACCCTCGGCAATTGGAAAAGACTGTCCAGGGCAATATCCACCCACGCAACTAGCCAACGAAAAAGGCAGCTAGTGTTTTACGCCTGCCTTTTTTTTTTGCTTATCTTCATCCTCATAAGCCCAAATTATGGGAAAAGAAGAATTAGTAAGTGAAATAGCGATGAAGGAAGGGAAAGAACTTTGGTAGGTAGGCTGTTGCTAATCAGAGCAGATCCTTCTTGGAGTAATAAAAGAACAGGAGGAAGCTGCTTTGAAGCTGCTTTGAAAGGTCAAGTTGGCTAGAGCAAAGGAACCTCCACCCCCCCCCTCCCCCAGTCTCCTTACATCAAGCCTTGGATTTTTCAGACCTCCAGCAGACGCTTGGAATGAATGCAAGACGGCTTTGTTGATTGACCTTTGTGAGTGGATTTTTTTCGCCCCATATCTTCCGGCCATCATGGAAGGGGTTGGGCCTTGGGCCTACCTCCACTCTTGTCTTGCCCACACCAACACTCTACGCCCCTTGTCTAGGACATCATAAGAAAAGGGATGCCTGTCATCATTCATATAACGTAATGTTGAGTCACTCCTTCATACCAGGTAGAAAAATGAAGCTTAAAACATCAGTTTCCAGCTGTCCATCCGTCACTTTACCCCGAAGCCAGGCCAAGCCCATGCTGCTGACTACTGAGAGGTGATGGTCTCAAGGAGGCCTCGCTTGGATTGGTGGGCACATGAGCAAATTTCAGGTTGTATGTGTGATATATTAGACACAGCAGAACTGTATAGATCTTAGTAGAATAAAACGAAAATGCCCAACAGTTGAAAAACGCCCATTCATAATGCACATATACGACCCGTAGATATCCCAAACCAAAACTGGCAGCAACGATCAATAACGACAATGCAAGATATGCAATATGCTGAAGTGGTATGGGCAATAAAAGAGACAAACTTGCCGACGGAAACGAAAAAGAAAAGACCAAAGGTAATAAATAAACAGTTGGGAAAAAAAATGGTAGTAAATGGAAGCGCTGGGTTACTGGTTGCTGTTGTGGCAGTATCATCATAACGTACTGCGCGTCCCTGTCCTTGAGGATGGATTATCTTTTGTGTGGACTGTTTTCCTTAACCCTGTGCTTGAGCCAGGACGTAATGCAAGATGAAATAAAACAAATAGCAAGGCAAATAAAAATACGGATGAAAAAAGGAAAGAAGGAACATCGGTGGATATTCGGAGGACAAGCTTGATTGTTGGCCTGTGGCCTTTGAAGCCAAGGAAGGGGGTGAAGTAGCCGTAAAAAAGAGGCTAGTAAGTCGTGGTCGGTGGTCGTAAAAAAGAAATAAATGTATGCGGTGCAAATGTGGATAAGCTGAAAATAGGAAACAAAATGGAGAGAGGAAAAAAAAAATGACAAGAGCTAAGGCGTAGCCTAGGCCGCTACTTTAGGAACCCAGCGTTCTGGAATGCCGTCAATAGTCACCTCGCAGATTCTCGTCGGCCTTCTCGGTGGTAAAGTCCAGCGTGCGCGGCCAGCGTGCGACTCGTCAAACTTGCCGTTACGGCGCATGGCCATCTCCAAGACTGCCACACGGATAAAGTCGGGGTTCTCGCGCATTTCTCGCTGGCGCATGGCTCCCGCTGGCTGGGAAAGACTGGACTGGTTGGAAGGCGTCTGCGTCTGGGCCCGGTCGTTGGCGGTAGGCGAAGAGGGTGATGACGATGCTGCCGAGAATGAGGATGAATGGAGTGTAGTAGCTGAGGCAGCAGAGCGAGATCCGTTCCGAGACTTGTACACCTTATATGTCTGCATTTGGATTGATGCAGTGTAAGGGCGCAGCGGATTTTGCGTGGCAGCCATGGTATCAAAGGCAGGACGCGGCTCAATTCGAGCTGATGACGTGGGATTCAAATAACGACGCAGGGCGGCCGAGGGTTCTTCTTCCAAAACTGGCGGCCGACGTTCGTCAGTGAAGGGAACCTTGGGATCAATTGCGAAAATGGAACGAGTAAGGAAGTCATCGGGCGGGATCGACGACAAGTTAATATTGGATATGTTCTTGGCTGCGTTCCTGATGGCACGAAGCGAGGCCGTTAGATTCGACTTGAACGCTGAGCGCATCATGCTGGGAAACGAATTGGCCGTTGTAGCGGACTTCTTGGGAGCTTCGGATAAAGAGTCATGATGGCCAATGCTGAACATGCGGAAATCAAGCTCGTCTATTGTAACCGCCTTTGAAAGGGGGTGCGCCTCAGACTCGCCAGAGGGCGAAGAAATAGGCTCTAACGAGGGACGGGTAGGACGCTGTTTGTTGCTGCGCGAGCGCGAGCGTGAAACGGAGCGTTCAGACTTGCAGCAACCGCCCCAGGAGGAACCAACAGAAGACGGAGTGCCGTAGACAAAAGAATCAGCCAAGGAAGGCACAGAGTCAAGAGAGTCAGTACGGGGGCCAAGTGTAGAGCCCGTGTCGCTGTCATAGATGGACATAGACGAGCCCAGCTCACAGTGAGCCTCGTCAGGAGGCAGGAGTAGCATGTCTAGAGAGGTCTTGCTAAGCTTGAAGCTGAGCTCGGTGTCGGTAACACATTCCATGATGGAACTGACAGTCAAGGGCAAGACGTCCTTTTCTGGAGAGAGGCGCTGGCTGCGGTGGCGACGGGGCTTGGGAATGTCAGTCATAGCCAGAAGAGTGGCGACGGATGCAGGGACAGCGCCAGGGGAGTGCACATCAAGCGGGCGGGACCGTGTTTGGCTAGTCATAGACCGAGACGAGCGGCTAGAGGACTTGCGCTTAACAGACTTGGCATTGCGGGCATCGTATTGCATTTTGGTAGGAATCTGCACAGGGCCCGTGGCTGAAGTGGGAGTAGAGCGACCTGGCAGCTTCATAAGAATTGGTTGGGTCATGGACCGAACACCATCACGAGGAGCCATGTTGTCTGGAGTTACTTGGGGACAAGATTGAAAGGGAGAGGACGCAATTGTAGACATAAAAGTAGGAGAGGGCTCCGGGTGTTGACTTTGGTCATAATTGGATTTCCAGGAATTTATCGAGGTGGGATAGAAGGGCGGGGCTGAGGAAGGACGAGAAAGACTGCTGCTAGATGACTCGGTAGAGCTGTGCTGTGGTGGAGGGCTCAAAGAGGACGGCGGGGCGGTGTTGTTATGATAGCCCAGAGAGGAAGACGTCGAAACAGAAGGTTTTATGGAAGCTGAAGGCGAAGATGCAGGCGAAGGGGCAGTAGCAATAGCAGCAGCAGCCGATTGGGGTTTACGTTGCTGATAAAACGGTGACGGACTAGAAGAAGCAGAAGGACTTCTGAACACGGAATTAGGCTGCAAGGTGTGGCTATCGCAATCGGGTCGGCGATGCTTTCGGCTATTGCTGCGTTGTAGATTTTGGGCGCGACGATTATAGTGCACGAAAGACGCAGCAGACATCATGGTAGGCAAGAAGAGCGCAGTTGTAAAAATAGGAGGACATTAGCCACTATAAGTATACCAGGGGTCTCCAGTGCTGGTTGGAAGCAGGCTTGTGTGCTTTTGCTTTTTTAGGCACTTTTATGAGTCGCTTAAACACTGAGACCTCGTTTTAGAAGGTGGTCGGCCGATAAGCAGCCAGTTAGAGAGAGCCCAGTAATCAAAGGAAACAAGGCCGGGGCGGCAGAATGCCGTAGCGCTGTCGCAGCCTATTCCTTTAAGTTATTTGAGAGAAAAAGAAATATAGTGGTGAGTGGGTAGTGGGGGGAGGGGGTGCGGATTGTGGGAGGATCGTCAGGCGTGGTTTTAGAGTATGACTTTGCTGTTCAGACTATTCGCGTCTTTGCTTGTTCTATTAGTGGGAAGCAAAGCCCATCAGTAAGCAGGAACGAGAGACGAGAGTCCAGGAAAAGAAAAGAGGGATTTCGAAGCAACTCTGGCAGTGCTAATCAGACAGCTCAGAAGCCGACCAGGCCGTTGCTGAACAATTGTAGCTTTTTGATTTGGTGGAATTGGGCAGTTATTCTTGTACGTAACCCAAATGCCAGGCTTGTTTGCCTCTTTTTTTGGGTTATTTTCTTGAGGGGGGGTTCCTGGCAGGGATGGGACAATCTCAGTGTTCTTGGGCCGAGATAAAGAGTGATGGAGAGAGAGACAAGGGGTGTGAAACGATGTAGGCAAAAGGGGGGGGGGTGTGTAAGACCCCTTCTTTTATTGTCTATCCAGCCTTTATCCAGGCCGAATGAATGCTGCGTGAGTCCCCAGAGAGTTTGGGCCACCAGAAAACGAATTGGCCGTCGAAGAAAGACGATTTGCTAGAATCAAGGCAAAGAACGGAATCGCAGCAAATTGACGGAGAAGAGCCAAGTCAAGTTTGCGCAGACACGCAGGGAGAAGCTGTGAAATCGATGATCCAAGACACGCCAGACGACAAAGACAGCCAAGACGCCCTGTTCGTGTGGCAAAACAGCGGATGGCAAGGCTAAGAGCTTTACTTGGAGACAAAGCAGGAGCAGAAGAGAGGCGATCAGTACGTGCAGCGTCCAAGATCCTATCGATGTGTCGCGGTGAGTCTTTCGGTCTAAGCTTCACGATGCCTTTAGACTAGTGGCTCGAGGCTTGTGAGGAAGAAGGAAAAGAGAAGGTCCAGGCCCTAGATCCTAGTGCAAAGGGCGATGTCAGCCTAGTTTCAAAGATCTCCAAGTTTTGCCCAAGTGAGGCGGCCAGGCCTTGTAGTGCTCGACAGAGTGCTCGACAATGAATTTGAGAGGCCCGGAGTTGCAGCAGGACTAAGGCAAGCTAAGATTGTAGTGTGGTTTTGAGGTTGTTGTGAAACTGGCGATGGGGCGGGCCAAGATGCTGTGCGATAAGCCTGTCTTTCAACCAAAAGAGCCTCGGTTTGTGGTGATTGAGGCTAAGCAAAGTCCATGAGAAGTAGATGAGTTACGGAGCGACAAGTGGCCAGCTGCAGATGCAGACAAGAGTAACTGCAGAGAAGAGCAGCGGCATGAAATTTAGAGCAAGGGCAAGTGGAACGAGCAAACGCAGAGCAAACGCAGAAGAAAAACGAAACAGTTTCACTGAGAAGCTTGCAGAAAAGAGGGCCTCAGAAAACAAGCAACTGCTCAAGAGCCTGTCATGGCAGACGGCTATTTTTTAGGGTGAGGATCCCGAGCCACGGCCGCATGTCTGAATGAGGCTATACCTGTTAGATATATAGCCGTTGATAAAGCAACCAACCGTCATCATCCGCTGCACACGAACAACGCTGGTTTGTGGGAGTGTGTTAGCACCAAGAATAGTCCCTGTCCCCCTAGGAGATAAAGAGATAGAGGTACCAATGCGATGGTCACGCTATGCTGCCCTCCTGAAATTCCTCCCAGCCTAAAACAAATAGCCAGCAGCCCAAGTCGCAAAAATGATCAGCCACCAACCAGCTTTGCTCGACGGCACTGATAAGAAGATTTTCATGCCTGCATTTTGGCACGACCTGCCCTGTCCTGCGCTGCCTTGTGCCGCCTTGCCCCGTCCTGCAACAAAGGCAGCCAGCGTACAATAAAAACGCAACGCAACGCAACACAAGAAATAACGCTGTTACAATTGTAGCAGGGGCAAGGACAGGCAAGAACAAAAAAACATCGTTCGAAGCTCGGATTGCAACAAAGCGGCCCTCAACTTTTAAACAGACGACAGGCCTTGAAAAAAGCAGTTACTTGAAGCAGAGCCCGGCCCAGCTGGGGATGAAGGGCGTTGGGCCACATTGCCACTTGCTACGAAAGGCAGGAAAGGGAAAGAGCAGGACACTCTCAGCACTCTGGTTTGTCTCCCTCCCTCGCTTACCATCTGTTCCTTCTTTTTTTACTTCCCTAGAAGGCCGCCCAGCCAACCAACTTGCAGGAAATTGACTGGCAAACAGACAAAGTCTCCGCTTGTCCAGCTCTTGCTTTGTAATTCATACACAGCCTGCACCGCTGCTCACAGTTGCCTCTGCCTCAGCCTCTGCTCCCGATGCCTCTGCTTCTACGGCTGCCTGCTGCCTTGCCGTTGCACGTTTAGCGCTTCTTGTCTGCTTCACGCCCGCGCACACAACCCTGCGTTTCTCCATCACACGCGACCAAAATTCCATCCTTTCTTTCAAGCGCCTTCTTTCCCTTGTGGGCGATGACGATGACCATCAAGTCCCCGTGCCACATTCCAATGGGGACACACCAAGGCTAAGCCTAATCTGGACTAAGCGGGCGATGAACTGGCCAGCGAAGAAGCAAAGGACAAGACAATGGCAAGGACCCAGTTTGTGTGGGGCTGCGCCGGTATCTCCGTCTCAAGTTTTTTCCCCTTCTTTTTCCCTTCTCCTTGCATTCCCGTAACATGGGGGGCGGTGAACGGCCTGGCCAGGTATTGGCGTTATCGAAGCTTCAAGCCCACTCAAAATCTCAACGAGCTGAGAATGTGGAGATGCCCAATAATGCCGCAGAAGGCGCGGCTGCTGGAGCATCATAGAACCTCTCTAGCTCTCTAGTTCGCTTCAACCTTGGCCTTGATCCTGTTTGAAATCCATCCACTCGTATGTGCATGGATGTAGTGTGCTTGTTTACCTTTTATCTGTCCCACGGCCCTGCGCCGCCTCAGACTTGGTCCTTATCTAGCCAGGAATGGGCGTTTCTACTTCCTCAAAGACAGGGCAGGGTAGAGCAGAGTGCAAGGGCCATTGCTTGAGCAGGGCGTTTTCTTCTGGAAGCTCCGTAGAGGAAGAAAAGTAGGATAAAAAAAAAGCTCTCAAGAACACGTGGGAATTGAGAGATGAACACCAAGCAAGCCAAGAAGACGAAGAATCGCTTTCACCGCGGCCACCTTAGAGGGCATGTATTTCGGATGAGTCAGCAGCCGTTGCAAGCTTCCGTTTCTTCTTTGGGGTCTTATCAGCAAGTCACTTGTATCTACGTGTTCCTACGCCTGTTTTCCCTCAGCTTCCTCTTGTGACGTGACAAGACATACATGCCGAATGTGAAAAGCCCCACCTGCCCCAAAGGCGAGACGTGGGGAAGGAGCCAAGGGAAAGACGAGGAGGGGAAGATGGAAGGGCAGAAAAGTGGAAGGAAAGGGAAACTGCTGTATCCGTGGGCTTTGTTGTGGAGGGAAGAGAAAAAAAAGAAGGAGAAAAATTTTCACCCCAGAGCACCACAGGCAATGCACACGAAATCAAGAGCAAAGAGGATGCGGGTGGGTAAAAATGACAAGCCAGGAAGATAACGCGGGTTTCTTGTCTGTGGATAGCTGCAAAAAATAAAGCGAATCCAAAAAGGAAGCCCGCCAAACATGGGTACTGACGATCTCCTTCTAGCTTCTAGAACTAAGGGCAGCAGCGGCCTGGTTTCCTGGCGGTTGTTGCCCTTCGTCGTACCTTGCCTTGCCTTGTGTAGGTTTGGCACTTCCTCCTCTTGGTAACTACCAAAAAGCCCTAGCGCTCTCCCAGCTCGCCGCGCCCCAAACCGAGAGCCCTGGCAGCTCACCCATCCAACGATGACATCATTGCCGAAGCAGCCAGGCTCGCGAAAGATAACAAGAAGCGAAAACATTTTCTTCTCCTCGCTCGTTTAACTCGGCCGGGAGGACGGGCAGGGCCCTTGGGATCCCAACAAAGAGACACATTGCAAAATTTATACTAGCCCATCGCAACCAAGGACATGCAAACAATAATGTAGCTTTGTGGCCACGAGCGATGTCCCCCTCCTCCAGGACTGATAAGGCCATATACGGCAAGCCAAGCGGCGCCTGCACACAAAGCAATTGTTGGTGATCCTGTGCAGAGATTTCTTCTCTCTCCTTTCCCCTCCTGCTTCTTCTCCCCCTCTTCTCTTCCCCTCCTTCCCCTCTTCCCCCCACATCATCGTTCCCTATCAATGCGAAAACAGGAAAGGAAAGGGAACACAGAGAGAGACAGAAACAGAGGAACAGATCTTCTGTCTTCTGTCTTTCGATCCATTCGTCATGAGGCGACAGGCAGGTAACAGAAGCGGGGCATGGCTTTCTCATTTTTAACCGGCTGCTGAGGTTTGAGAACGTGGGGGCAGCAATGAACTGAGCCTTCGCTCTTCCAGACCTCCGAACCAGCAGCTGTGTTATCGGTAAGATGCTATCTCCCCATTACTTCGCCCACTACATACATGTGCGATGTAGTGTACCACATGTAGCCGAGCGTGCAGATGCGCTGCAACCCTAAATCAACCAAACCAGCCATATCAAAAACCGTATCTCTCATCTCGCCCCCCTCCCCCCCGTAAGCAAAGGAGCCCCAGGTCTTGGGCTCCTATTCTGGCCCTTCCCCTTTCTTCCTATCTCCCAACACAAGTCCTCCCATCATCCTATCAAGGCCCTATTGTCACGTCACAACCAGCAACCTCCCCTTGTACACAAACAGGCAGGATTTTCTTCTTCGCTTTGGGCACCAAGAGAAAGAAAAAATACTAGCAAGGAAATGAAACTTTTCTGTATTTTCTATCGTAAGAGCAGCAAGCAAAATCAACGAGAGGCTTGCCGTGCTTCTGGTTTATTCGTCTGATGTCTTTGGTTCCTTCAATCTGGGCAATGCTTTTGTTAGGGTTTACAGTTCACCGCCCCAGACGACAGCCATGGCAGATGGGGACCAATCAAAACAGAAACAATAAGAAAGACAAAGGGAGCTCATCTGTAAAGACACCATCTATGTTGAGGGGAAGAAGGAAATAGACAGAGAAGAATACTGGGACAAAGGGAATCCAAAAAAGAAATGAAAAACAAAAAAAACTATAAACAAGCCTGGATATATCGGAATGGCAATGAACGCTAATAACAGAGGAAAATTTGTCTTCAAGATGGAAGAAAGACCAGAGATAGGAAAGCAGAGTGACAAGAAAAGGCCAAAAAAATAAGGGAGGAGGAAGAAGTAAGTAGTGCTTTAGCCTCATGTGTGGCTCTGGCTCCTAGCCAGCTGCGCCCCGTTCTCATGCAAGCCCTCGTCCTCCACAAGATACATGTCCTCGTGGCCGTTGTCATGTGCCGTTACCTGTATGTTCCCCATCGCAACCGCAGCTGGAACTGCCGTTGGAACAGACAGAAGTCTGCTTGCACCACTGGCAGGCCCAATAGTTCGACTCGATGATCCACTTTCCTGTCGTGCCATGGCCTCGCTGCCCTCGGACTCGGGGATGAAGCCAGCGACACCTGAACTAGAAGGCGTTGGCGGGCCATGTACGGTAGAGTCTCGATGGTGGCCAAGTTTGGCAAAAGGCGAGAACGACGAGAGCTTGTCGCGGAACTTTTTGCGCTTGCCCTCGCCACCGAAGCCAAAGCCATGGCTCTGGTTGTTGCTAGCACCAATACCAGACACTGACGAAGCACTGCTGGCAGTTCCGGCCGTGATAGTCGTCGTGTTCATCGGTGCAAATGGATTCACAGTGTTGCCCGTTGGTGTGTCTAGATGACTTGCACTGGTGACAGGCCGTTGCCATGCGTCATCGTGAGCGGCTGACATTCGGGAAGTAAACAACGATAGGCCACCCTGAGATGTTGGCCGTATTTCATGGGCTGAGCGTAGATTCCGGCTGGGTGCAATCTCATCATACGAGGTTGCAAGGGAGGCAAATCCTGCTCCTATTGGGCTGCCGTTGATAGAAGAACTGTGGGCATTGGCATTCGGCTTGAGCGAAGGACCGAAGCTGGAATTTGCAGCGAAAGAGGAATTCGAATTGCTTGCCTGGCTCTGCGTTGTGCATCCCGAATGCACCGACGAAGAGCGGCTATTAGAGCGTGGTCGAATGCTCTTGTTTGAGCTCCGAATGCTAGGCGGCGGCGAGCGTGAAAAATCAACGGTTGAGTTAGCACCAAAAACACTGGCAGAGTCGTCACTAATGTTAGAGAAGCTTTCGGTATAGCGGACACTTGCTGCGCTCAAGGATAGATTCTGACCGCTGTTGCTGTGGATACTCGGGGACTTAGCGGCAGACACAGCTGCCTGCGATAGAATCACTGATGATGATACATGGGCCACGCCCTTGACCTGGGAGGCCGCAGCAGTTGGTAAGTGGCGCAGCTTGTTGCCAATGATAGCACCCGTGTGAGATATTAGAGCACGGATAACAGCCTTCTTCAGGGCTTCGACTAGATCAAGGTTGGACCACGTCTTGTTGTGCCATTCGATCTGCGGCATGCGGAAGACGAGATCATGCACATCTTCAAAGTTGCGGACATCTTTGCCCTTGTAGCTCAGACACAACAACACTGATGGCACGTTAATGTGGGCAAAGGCCATGAACTTGTTTGCCCGGGCCATCATTTTAGTCACATCGTCAGAATGAGAGCCACGGCGGCGTCTGCGCCTACGAGACGGCCGCGCCGATGTTTCTCGACGACGAAGGCCAAAACGCCCGGCTTTGCCCGATACATCATTGCTAGAAGTGCCTAAGCCTGGAACAGCCGATGCCGCAGATGATGCGCCTCCCCCATGCACTGCGACAGCGCTAGAAGAACCAGTAAGGCGAATTGGAGGCGGACGAGTAAGGCCAGGGCGCGAAAGCGACGGCGTTGTACTCCGCAGAGATTCGCTAGAGTGCTTCTTGGTGGGAATACGCAGTGTATTGGCACGTAATAGTGTCTTTGTGGTTTCAGTGCTGCTGCTTGTGCCCTCACCTCCAGTACGAATGCTGACCGACTTTTGCCTACGGCGATGGCCTTGGTGGCTGAAATGCGGGCCTCGATATGTGCGATGATGATGGTCCGAAGTAGCCTGTGCAGAGGAAGCATGAGCCCGGGGCAGTGACGTCAGAGTGGGCCGGAGACGCATCTCCAGGGAAGCCGACGACGGTGAGCCCACATCACTTAGGCCATTGCTAAATGTAGCCGATGGGAGACTAGAATCATGGTGGTCAGTCTCTCCATCTGTACCAGTGTCATCATCTGTGTCGCCGTGGTCGTGATCATCGTCTTCATCGTCTTCATCCTCATCGCTCGCAACACTGCTACTATCGCCGCCATGGCGTTTGAGGATAAATGGTGATACGTCCTTGGGTGACTCGCCATCGTTCATTCCAGGGAAGATGTATTCCAGGAGCTTCTTTCCCACGTCACGCTCTAGCTGAATGCGCATGGGGAACAGGTTAACTTCAAAGTCTTCCATAACCGTGATTCCAGCAATAGCCTCCAGCATGTACCAGTACACTTGAATCATTTTTTGGCCTTGGAATAATGGTGCGTGCTTGGCGTCGTAGTATGGGCTAATAATTTCAGGGTACAAGGCATCAGGGAGAAGATTGAGACCCAGGATCTTTCCCACTTGAATCAGGTTGAAATGTGAGCCATCAGAGCTGTCGGTACGGTGATATTCGACATCTCGTAATTGCAGCTCAACAAGAGGGTCATTAGTATCACGGACTAGGTGCCACACAATGTCACGAGCTGTGATACTCCAGCGCAAAAGAGGTGTGCTTGTCTGGGCAGCGCCATACGTGTTGTGTTTGCGCTGTGATGACGTAATTGCTTTCATCATGAAGAAAAGCTCTTCCTCACAAGCAGCCAGCTCATTACTGAGAGTCATACGGTCTTTACGCAAGCTATTAGCCGAGACACCGTCGTTGCGAGGCCCTCCGGTAGAGCCTCGAGGGAATGTCTGGAAGTGCTGGCGGATATGCTCAAGCTGGCGAATGCGGTGCTGCATTTTGCTGACAGTCTCGGGGATGCCGCTTAGATCGGAAAAGTCCGAGGCTAGCATAATTTTCTCGAGTCGCTCGTTGCGGATCTTTTCGGTAGGTTCATTGTACATGAGCAGATCTAGTACAATGACATACATAGCATAATACTGTGAGGAGTTACAAAGAGCCCGCGCCTGAGGGAAGTCAACCCATAGATAGTCCATGCGACTATCTGTTGGTTCTTTGGAGGCCTGGTTGGCGGGCGGGGCGGCACGAGGATCAGACGTCGAGGCAGCAGCGTTGTCGGGATTAGCATGGGAGTTGAGGTTGTGATGTGAGCTAGGGTTGGTGTTTGATGTGACGTTGGAGGAATCTATGTCAACGGTGTTGCTAGCACTGTTGCCGTTGCTGCTAGCGTTGTTGCTGTTGTTGTTACCGCTGCTCGATCCCTGTCCCCCACTGCTATTCTCCGTATTGATCTCATCATTGTACTTCAGACGCAGGGTGTTGAACTTGTCGTAGCGCATCATGCCTGACGTCTTTTGCACCACACGCTTGAAGCCGAACGGATCTGTTTCAAAATCAAACATTACCTCCATTGGTACCCACGGCGGCCACATTGACCCTAAAGGTGCACCGTAGGAACTTCCGCCATATGCTCCCATGGCAACTAGCTGTGAGTTTTGGAACCATTTGCGGTGTGTAACGAAGAATTGTGTGCTATCCATATTGACTTGGAATCGTCTCTGCACCAGACCACTGACATTGTCTGATAGCCGCTTCTTGTCCATGACCTCGACTACCTTAAGTTCCATGCCCTTAGAAGTTAATAGCACCACGTTCTTCTGATTCTGGTCGCTTTGCAGTTGAATCTGCGGAGCAATCAAACGCACATGGTAGCTCTTCTTGGGTATAAAGCCAGCCGAGATGCCCGAGGACAAGTCGGAAGAACATGTGGCAGCACCGTTTTCGGCGTCATTACTGCCAAAAATGAAACTGTTGGTGCTTGAGTCGCGACGGGCCCGGACACGAGGGTTCAGGCTAGGGTTCAAGCCAGAGTTAGAGCCGTTGATACTGGCGTTAATGCTAGTGCTAGTGGCAGAAGACGACCCGCGATCGCGGTCCCGGTCTCGCTCACTACTAGCTCCACGACCCAAGTCCATGTCACGCGAGCTACCAATGCTGGAACTGCTCATATTGTGGTTGTGTCCACGGTTGTGCCCCAGGTTGTAGCTACTGCTACAATTGCTGCTGCTATCAACAGGCATGTCTCCAATAAAGCGTCGTCCATCCTCCATAAGCTTACGGATCGCCTCATCGGCCTCGGGAGGGATCGAGGATTGGTCTGTGTCTCTGCCGCCGCTGCCATTGCCTTGTGACCCATAAGCAAGGATGCCGCTGTGTGAATTACTCGGCTTGTTGCCTGCCACATAAGATTTGGCCGTAGTCGAGCGCTTCGGCGTGTTAAATTTGGCGCGTTCTTGCTCCTCAACAATGTCTAGGATAAACTTGACGGCAGGTCGGGAAAGGTAGTACACCAAGCCTCGACGGAGACTAACTTGGTCAAAGTATCGCAGCACGATGTTCCGCAGCTCATTGTTCCACTTGAAGTGCAGGTTATGGATGACAAAGCGATTGTTGTAGTCACTCTCAAACTCTGCACCAGTAGGCAGTTTAATAGAAGCTCCAGGAGGCATGTTACCCGAGGAGAAGGACGATGATGAAGAGCAGTTGTCGTCAGCCTTTGGCCGGGGGCTATTAGAGTTGCTATCAAACGAGGTTCCAGACACAGAAGCAGCCCTAACAGCAAGACCAAGGAGCATGTGCTCAAGGAAAGCCTTTTTGTGCAGGAAGATCTCGCTTTGTCGCCGCAGCATCTCCAGCTGAGCCATCGACTCAGCATCGTGGTCTCGCTTAATAGCGCCAACTTCGGCTTCATCCATAGCCAAAGCATGGTTGTCCATTTGGCCCTGTAAGCGACTTAGGCGATCATTGACAAGCCTCTGCTGCACGCGGCGAGGGTCGTCATCATAGCTCATGATGCAGAAGTGGGTAGGCTCATTTCCAAAAGGACTTGTGCGCTCGGGGTCTCCAGCAATAACACCACCAATATCAGTCTGTCTAAAGTACGTAAGGCGTGGCGAGAAAGCAAGCGGGAGAATCTTAGTGTCCAAGTTGCGTTCCGACGGCAAAATCCAGTCTAGTTCAACAAAATCATCCACATCGATCCACGTCATGTCATTGTCGGGGATTGTGAAGCGCGAATTGTCAGGGCCGTCATCTTCCTTATCCGAAACGTCCTGCTTCATACTGCTGCTCGCATCATCGTCAACCCCCATGGCTGGCATCTCAGAGAGGTTAAGGCCGGAATTTCGGCCAGGACTGCGCATGGTGGCTGAAACAGCACGGATATCGGTCGATACAAGATCAAGCTGAGCAGCATGGATTTTAATTCCGCTGGTTCGAGATTGTGTCTTGCGTCCATGATCCTGGGTGTTGAACTCTTCACGCCGTTGATGCAAATCTAGCATGAAGCTGTCAAAGCGCACCTTAATGCCTGTGGCCATTGACCCATCCTCAAGGTCAGTATCGGGGTCCTTGTGCTTGTAAATGTGCGTTAAGAACAGAGGCGCTAGCAATAGATTGTATTTGAGTGTGGCTACATGACGACCAAACTTCTTGCTGCCCTTATCACGACCGGGCCAGAGTTTTCCCTGTCGGATTGGCAGAGACATGCCACCACCAAAGAGTGATAGCCACTGGTAAAAGTGGGTAAAGAATCGGGGGGTCATATGCACCGTGTTGTAGCTGCGTGACGGCTGGGGAGTAGCAGCCATCCAATCGCGATCAACAGGAGCCCTGACGGCAATAGACAGGTGTATATGAGTCGATCGGAAGCCTCGGAAGGCATCATACGGAAGACCCATGACACGATCGGGCTTTGCTTTGCTGGGCTCGCGGAGAATAACATTGTAGTGAGGCTTGAAGTCAAAGCTGCGTTTGCCGTTGGCAATGGCCTGTTCAAAGACAAGGCCAATCATCCACTGAACCTTGCCGCCTAGTTTCATCACCACCTTTTGGAAGTCCTGGCTAACCACAGGCCCATTATCGTCATATTCGATCTGTGGATTGTCGTCTTGGCCATCTCGGTCTCGGCGCATCATAGCCCGGACCAGCTGGGCATAGTCGGGGATGGCTAGCACGTACTCACCGCTGTTGACGGTCATAAAGCGCTTCGGATCATCTTCAGCATTTAGGTTAAGCCGGACATCGTTGCGCCAGCACATGAGGAAGCCTGCGCCCGTTCCCATCAGGCAATAAGGGTCACGTGTGCCCTTTAGGGACAAAAGCACATCACCATCGCCACGCCAAGCAATGTGAATGCGAGAGTGGAAACTGAGGCGGATTTTGTCCCAAAAGCCAACGCGCTCCGAAGGGTCCAGCTGCGGCTTGGTGAAGGTTTCGATGACAGTCATCATGTCTTGAATAGCCGGCTGGTAGCAAGGGCCCCACGTGATGCGAGTGGGAAGCGACGTGTTGACATCAACCTTCATGTTAGAGTAGGTCTTGACGGCTCCAATGGTGCGCCTAATCTCCAGATGGTAGCCATAGGTCTTAGCTCCTTCAAAGTCCATAACATTAGGTTTAATGATGTCAATCCTTAGAGGTCGCAAAGACTCAGGACCACGATACTCCTCAGCAATGACAAAGTCTGTTGAAAGTGAAAAAGCGTTCTTCTTGGTCGACTGACTAGCCTCGAGGGGCGGGACATGAATAAATGGTAGCGGATAGTCGCGGAGCGAGATCCGGGCCTCACTGGTGTCAATGTTGATGTGCAAAGGAATCAGCAGCGAGTATTGTGTGTCTTGGGGGATGCCCTTACCAACACTATGCATGAATGCTGGCAGGTCCTTAAGGGGGAAAGAAGGCTTGTCAATAGTGATTTGCAAGTCGGTGAAATAGGCTGAAGCTAGGGCAGCACGTGCTGGGACTTCCAAGATCGACTCGGCCTCTTCAATATCATCAGCCGTATTACTGGGACCCCATGCCGCACTGCGGAATTCACGGACGTTTTCTTCAGCTATAGCACATGCCCGGTCAATACGCTTCTTCCAACTCGAGGCATGAAGCGTATCAAGCTTCGCCCGGGCCTCGTCTAACTTGAGACGAGGACTAGCACTATTGCCAAGACACGGCATATTGTTTTCGGGATCGTATGATGGCCCATGACTCCGGGAGTGGCCTCCATGGTGATGATGCGAGTTAGAACGGTTACGCAGAGCTTCCTTGTCTATGTCCAAGGTGCCGGCCGATGCTTGACCGCGTTTATGTTTGGTCCGGTTGGTCTTACGCGACTCCTCCTGCACTATTTTGGTCTTAAGACGGAAGGCTTCCTCTCTGGCCAACCTTTGCTGCTGCTCAACCAAACCAGCGCGGTATATCATGCCTAGCTTCCACTCAAATGCACCGTCTTCAATCTCAAACAAAAATGCCCTAGTGCGTATAGATATCCGCGGAGGAACCTTGGGTCCAACAGGACCTTTGTCAAACGGAAATTGCTTTTCACCGTCAGTCTTAAAGCGGTAGTGAAGCTGCTGTACGCTCTTCATAGTATTGACAAGATTATCTGTGATTCTATTGAGAAGAACCTCATACGGGATTGCTAGCCGAATTGACTCGGCATAGAGCTCGATTAGCTTGTCGGCAACGTAGCCACCACTTGGAACCTTTTTTCGCGACTGGCGGTAATCAAGACGCGCTGCCTTGATACTCAAAACCCGCAACCACACAGTGCTAATTCGTGGAGAATTGACGCTTAGTCGGATAAGGCATGATGTGAGATATGGCGCAGACCAGCGGTGGCTACCGATCTCGAGGCCAAAGACTTGCAACAACATTCTAGGCTCATGTGGCATAGTTGCCTTAATTTGAACTAGAGAAACATTAACGTCTGCTGTAAACAATTCGGTCATGTTGGCCCCTTGAAGCTGGCCACGGCTAAGTGACAGGGAAGAGGGGGACTGTGGAGGGGAGAGATATTCCACTTCGGAGCTTATTGTTGAGGCTTTAGACTCTGCTAGGAGTGGTTCCTCGTCGCTAGAAAAGCTAGGCATGGGCGTAAAAGCCTTTCTAAGAACCATCAGGGCGACACCCATAGCATAGTGGCGATAGAGTGACCAGTTGATCAAGACAGACCGCATATTAGCCTGAAGATGAAAGACTGGGCCGTGTGTGTCGCTCATGGAACTGAGAGTCACCTCAGCACGGGGACAGCGAACAAAGGGTTCAACTTCAGTGTGGCTAATCGACTCAATGATAAAGACCTCAAGGCCCTTGACATGAAAACCTAGCTTGCGGCCATCGCCAGGTACAAGACACATCTTTTTACGTGGAGTAGGCGAGAGTGGCGTCTTGAGAATGTCGGCATCTGGTGTCATGGACCGGCTTCGTGTTCGTCTCCGGGAGTTATGTCTTTGAAGGCTATCAAGACGCTGAGCACGATACTCTGTAGTTAGAGAGTCCAGCTGAACGCTCATGCCACGGGTATCATCCGATACCTTGGCATCAGTTCCGGCAACTTCCATGCTGACATCAGACATTTGGATCTGTACATGCAGCAGCCATGATGGAAGTGCCCGCAAGAAGTTTTGCTTGGTTGATGGGCGCTTGCTCTTTTTCCTTTCGCCCTGTACATCCTGGTGAAGTTGATGCACAATCTGCCGGAGACCCTCGATAAATTCTGGACGTAGCATTTTGATTGTAGATGTTTTTAGGCTGCCATTGACCACAACAAAGACATCAGGTGCTGCGCTGAGCTGAATCTTCATATCAAAGCTTTCTGTCTGTGTTAAGTCAAGCCGTTCACCACTGGCAGTTTGGTAGTAGAGCTTGTGTGTCTGAAGGCGCATAGTCGAGGCCAAGGAGTAGTGGAGCTCCTGAACAGCAGAGTGGAACGACTCGATCTCCAGGGATATGGATGAGATGGAAGATATAATAAGGTCCGAGTCATCCGAATCCTCAGTCTTTTCTAGAGGCGAAAGCGAGATACGCATGACAGGCTCATGCATGGAGAACTTTATGTTGGCCTTGGGCAAAAGCCGCGATATCAAGTGGTGTTTTTGCGTGTCGGGCGTCTCTAGCTGCTGCATGACCCGTCGTTTTGGCTTAGGCTTAAGCAGCCGTATTAACAGAGGAATTTGGTGTGGGCTGAGGTCGAGCGATGGGGAGGTGATGACCGAGTTTGCAAACAGAATGTTGGTATTCCTCTCCTCAGGGCTTCCCCGCTTCACAAGCTCGACTGTTTTAGAGGGCAAGGTAGTCTTCATCGTTGTAGTCGCCATAGGAATATAAACGAGCCTCTGATGCTTGCCAGAGCCGTCATTAATACCAACCGAGATTGAAAGTGTCGCTGCCAGAGCCTCGTGGGCAATGTCGTTGCCATCAAAATACATTCGGTGGGCCGGTGATTTGGAATTGAGCCGGTGGAGGTCAATACCAACCTCCTTCATAGACGCCGTCATAGTCAGGGGAGGCGAGCCAGGATAGTCTGCCTCAGCCTGTTTAGAGACAGCTATATAGCTGACGGCAAATTGTACCTCTTTTATTCCGCGCAGAATAGACATGATCAGCTCTTTAGAGTCAGCCACTCTCTGCAGTAAGTCATTGTCAACATTCGAATTGAAAGTTGGGATGCGCTGGGGCGGCTTAAGGAACGGAGCAGGCTGAAAGGCTTCATCAAGGCCAGAAGAGACTGCAGAGTCGGCCTTAATTCCGGCATTCCCGCCGATGAATGTAGGGGGTGGGGTGGCCACCTCTTCTCCTTTACGCATCTTTTTGAGATTAGCGAGAGAAAGTGAAATGTCGTCCCATGGAATATACACACGGCCCAGCTTGAGGGCAATGGACGCATTGCGCAAACCATCTTGGCTGTCAATTAGAAAGCCGTGAATATTGAGCGTAATGTTGTCGACGATGTCAATCGATTCCTTACCCTCAGCAGTGAAAAGCACGCTGCGCAGGGCGATGTTCCATTCGGCCTGGTCCTTTTTTTTCTTCTTGGCACTCTGGTCAGCACCAGCGTTGAAAAACCACGTGCGATCAACCAGCCTGCTACGCGTATCAACACCCAGATTGAAGCTTCCGCATTGTATACTGCCTACACCCACCATGCTGATACTTGAATTGGTGGCGACAAAATCAACCATTCGTAGCCATTTGATGTTGCGATGAAGCTTTTTAATTCTATCCTTGAACTTGGTGAGCATCTCTAGTGTTCTGCTGGGTTTTGGCGATGGAGGGGAGGTCGGAGCAGTAGTGGAGCCCGGGTTATTACCGGCGTCGGCAGATTCGGCTGGAGTAGCAATTGGGGGATTGAAGGGATCATCGTTTTCAATAGGAGAGTTGAGTGTATCGCCATTGCGGGTAATGGTCGGCGTCGAAGAGGGAATGGCAGCGTAGTTAGGACTGGTTTTAGCAAGAAGCGAGTCTGCAGGCAAGCTAGAAGCCACGTCCTCTTCGACATCGCTAGTTGACGAATCGGAGTCATCCCCACGTCGCGCACTGTTTTCGAGCTGGGTGCGGTTGATGGTGATGGCGAGCTCATCGACCACAATGCTAAGCCAAGTTGGCTGGGCAAAGGTTGGGCGGTGGAGGTTAAGGCCCAAGCCGCGAATATCTATGCGGATGCCGTCACGGGGCGTGTACGAGATTCGACGAAGAGAGGAGAAGCCGAGGCGCTGAATGGAAACACCGGTAAGGATTCGGAGAATAGCAAAGAATACCAGCGAGCAGAGGTACAGCAAAACAGCTACGCCGAAGACGAACGAGGGATTGAACAAAGCCATTTTATATCGGGCAAATGGCCGGAAGGGCCGGCCGGTATCGAGGATCTTGTACACACGGGCGGGCGCTGCATGAGAGAAAGGGAGGCGAAAGAAGAGAAATGTTAGCTTACAGCGCCCTTAGGTCAACAATATAGACCAATGCATGCAATGGCTCCAGGCAGTGTTGAAGCCGTCACGTTAGAGTTGTCTCTAGCATCGACGACAAGCCCAGACGCAAGCTTAGACCTTCTCAAAACAAGCCAAAGTAGCCATGTACCGTGGTAGGCGTGGCATAGAGCACATGACCTATGGCCAGAAACAAGTGCAGCTGGTACGTACGTACCTTGGATTTTGATATGATGTTTTGCGCTTTAGTAAAGATAAGAAATGGCAGCACTCAGCCCCATGGTGCCTTCCAAGCCAAAATCAGAGAAAAAGAAAAGGGCAGAGACGCAGGTGTTTTTGATGAGAAGGATAAAAAAGAACGAAGAATGAGAACCGACAGGCGAATCGAAGACGTGCGTACCTGTTGTGCTTTTTTGCCTTCTTAATTCTTTAATAATATTACCTGATTTTTGGGAAGTGGCGAAGAGAAAGTCAAGCTAAAGCTGGCAATAGCTCTCTTTTGATGGTAGGTCAGGATGCTAGGACACGGGTGCCTAGGTTTGTGGCAGTTTCCAGGTAGAACAAGAGCAAAAACCCACATGCATACGCACGCACCTTCCACTATTAAGCCCCCGGTCGAAATCCCATCAGCTTGTATCGTTCAACTTATTTCGCACCCTTATTTGCACCAACAAACCCACGAGTTGAAGCTTTTTTGTTGGTGAAGCTGAGAGAAAGCAAGGTCACCTACTACCCGTTGGCCCTCCCACCCTTTGTTGCACCGTAGAGTGAGTGAATGGGATGGAAATCCCAAAATTCTAACCTGGTGCCCTGTTGATCAGGCAAGTACTAATTTGTCTGCAGCAAGAAGGATAATACAGGGCAGAAATAGGAGGCATCATTTAGACCCTAACTCGGAGCAAGTAACCCTACTATCATTTCAAACCAATAGCGATTCGTTAAGCTCCACTGATTAACATATACTGGGAGACTACCATAACGAGCCTGCCCTACCCTATTTCACCACATCCCAACACAGCCCCCTCGGTCTTACCCTCGCATTTTGCTCCTTCCCCTTTCCTCTCTCTACCGCTTCAGGGTCTTCTGCTTCTCGGCATCGGTCGCTACATTGCGGCCTTCCACTAGCAACCCCTTGCGCTTGCGCACTCCATCCATGTACTTCTTGGCCACATTGTCCTTATCGGCTAGTTCTCCCAAGTCCTCCAAGTCATCCTCGGTGAAAGGTACCCAGAAAGGATCTTCATCCAGAATCTCGAAGCCAGCAAAGATCAGCTGTGGTTGCGCTGCGCCCGAAGTGCGTTTGCGTGTTTCGTCTGCGAAGCCAAAGGCCTCGGCCACCGGCAGAGTAGCCTGAATTGTAAAGAACGGCGTGCCTTCGTTCATGCTCTCGGCAATTACTCGGCCACGGCGTCGCGTCAGCACATCGTAGACGCGACCTAACACGTCAGTGGATGCCTGGATTTCTACTGTGTACATGGCTAGCAGCATGCGCGGAGACCAGTCCATAAAGCCTGCCTTGAAAGCCATCTGGAACGTTTTGATAACCTCGCCAGTCAAACGGCCGAGTTTGTCGCGTGCCGAAGTGCTCTCGCCCTCAGGCAGCGTAATGGAAATATCTTCGATGAAGACAGCAACTCCCTCGACAGGCTCACTGCACAGAGGCCCCTGATTGGTTGCAAGTTGGAAACCGTATGAGATCTTGTCCCCAAAATGCCGTGGGCTGAGTACATCATCCGAGGGAGGAGAGTTCGCCGGTGCGAAAATATGCGACATGACCTGGTCGGCAGTGGCATCAATAAGCAGGTTGGGACCTATTCTTCGTGGGCCAAATGACGAGATTTTGTCAACCAGCCCCTTCCAAGCTTCCCTTCCTTTTCCTTCTTCAAGGGCCTTGTACAAGCCTTCACGAAGCTCAGTGGTAGAGAGACCCTGTGATGTAACAAACCCCGCTTCAATGTCTTCCCCCTCTTTGCTTTCGATGTCATCGCTGTTGCCAGCCTTTTCCGCCTTTTTGTCGGAGTAAAGCTTCTTGATTGAGTCTATATTCTTCCGAAGATAGCTCGTGACCTCGGCCGGCAGAGGTTGCACACGAAGCGAGATAGTCACTTGCTTTGAGCTGGTAGCCATAATCACCCCTCCGCGGCCTAACTCCTTGTTGGCAGGGGGGCGCATCTCCTTATCACGAACAATAGACTCGCGATAGGGGACAATGGGAACGCTAGCCTGGATCTCGCAGCGAGAGAATCGCTCTTTCAAATCTGTGAGGCAACGCTCCAGATGCAGTTCGCCAGCAGTCAACAGGACATGCTCTCCTGTTTCGAAATGCTCATATTCCGCACAGGGGTCGCTTTGCACCAAAAGTTTCAAACCCTCAATCATCTTGTCTAAGTCCATTGGATTAACAGGCTCTAGTGCAACACGTACAATAGGCTGACCGGCCATGTTGACACCAGCTAGATTGGGTGCGCCGTCACGCACGCTGCATAAAGTGCCAGACTTGAGGATATTGTCGTCCAAACCACCGATTCCAAACACGCAGCCGGCAGGAACAGATTCTAGACTCTCAAGATTGCGGCCCATGAACATGTACAGCGCCTCAACTTCGATTTCCCGAAGCTTTTCGGCAGAACCAGATTGAGCGGGAGACCACTTGGGAGGCACTACGTATAATTTATCACCTACACTGACAGTTCCCGAGTAAATGCGAGCAAAGCCAATAAGATGCTCAGGATCGATGGTCTTTTCTTCCAGCTCTGGGGCATGTCCGTCTAGGTTGACATCTTCTAGACTATCAATGACAGATTCAACGCCATTCTGGCTCTCGGCCGCTTGCTTGCGGGCAAACTCGGCACGCTTTTTGCGTGCCAGCTCTCTCGCTTCATCGCTTGACATGGTACCAGGCTTGCGCTTGTTTTTGGGAAGCTCGCTCTCGGGGATAGACACGACCTTGCTGACATAAACAACCACTGGCTCGTCTTTCTGGGTCTTGAAATTTATCATGGCATTTTTGACGGAAGTACTGATGCTTTCTGATCCAGGTGAGTCCTCAAGTAACGCTGGAAGACGCTCAGCTTGCGCTTGCTCTGGTGATGGAAGAGATTCAACAACAGAAACCAATACTGCCACGGATATCGGTAGCCAATTGGCAAATACCGATGTAAGACACACTCGAGGATCACGTGATCTCAAAATGTGGTTGGGGAGGGTGATGCTGAGTGACTTGAGGACCTTTTCCAGCAGCTCAGGGTCGCCCTTCCCGTGATCACCGCCCATCGTGGCATTGTAGACTGTCCAGATAGGCTCTAGGACCAGCTGGACAAACATTGGTTTTAGCGACCGGCCCTTGAGATGTTTCTGGGCCAGGATTTTCTTGGTCTTTGGGTCTAGGTAGAAGTTTCCCCAGAGCACCTTTTCCATGTGACCTCGCTTGATGCCTAGCTTTTTTTCGTAAATACTGGCAAATTGACGAACAGTAAATGCCCAGCCGTCAATAGCGCTGCTGAAGATGACGTTGTTCTTTTCCGGCGCAAAGTAAATGTCTGCATCATCCTTTTCTTGAAACTTGTCGTCGCCATCTGTCTGGCTAGTAGAATCCTTGGTCATAGCAGCGGCGACCTTGGCGTCCATCTTTTCTCTCCAATTCAAGTCCTCTTCCATGCGCTCGCCTTGGAAGAAGCTTCCTAGCACTGCATTGACCTGCTCTAGAAGCTTAGAAAGATGCGTGTACGCTTCGCTTGGTGTCATTTTAAGCTCCATGATTAAACGGTCGATTTTATTGATGACAAGTAGCGGGCGAAGCTTCTCAACCCATGCTTGGCGCAGAACTGTGACTGTCTGACTACACACACCCTCAACGGCATCAACCAGTACGCAAGCACCGTCACATAGTCGAGAGGCTGTAGAGACTTCGCTACTAAAGTCGATGTGGCCGGGGGAATCAATTAAATTTATCAGGTACTCTTTTGATTCAGGCTCTGCTTCTGGGGCCGCACGACGCATCATGGAAAAATACAATGAGATAGCTGAGGACTCCATGGTGATGCCTCGCAGCTGTTCGTCGGGGCGCGAGTCGAGATACCGGATCTTTCCAGCTAGCTTTGGAGAAATAATGCCGTTGGTTGCAAGCAGAGCGTCGGTAAGCGAGGTCTTGCCATGGTCGACGTGTGCGAGGATACAAATCTAGTCAACAAACAGGCAGTTGTTAGCAGGATCGTAGGCTGGATACTAGAGGAGCAGCTTACGTTTCTGATATCAGCAGAGTGCTGCTGCAGATGGGCGAGCTTTTCTGCAGAAACAACAGGCATGGTGATGGCGAGGCAAGATGTTTCTATTATGGGTGTTATGTAGTATATTCTGTATTTGTTGCAGGTGTAGTAGCGTGAGTAATGCTTGAAGAATGTAAAGAGTATATTGAAAATACGAAATCAAAGGATGTATACAAACGCTTCGTTGCAAAGCTGGTGCCCTCTACTTGATATATAAAGCTGGATGTCACAAGTCTCTTCTCCCATGCAAATTTCTTCTCAATCATTTTTGATACAGCCAGCGTCATAATTCATCACTTGTGTAAGCTCATCCCATCTTATGCATATAGATGGGTCGCACCCCGCTAATACCGGATAAGTCGCTATCATTCGGTAGAATATCGGTTTAGCAGCTATCGTCTGGCAGGCACAACTAAATATCGATATAGCTGACATCATGCAACTAACGCTAACATGTAGCCCTAAAGCCCTCTGCATTTGATCAAAAAGAAAAAAAAAAACAGACATAGATTAGCCATCACAAATTTACTGATCTTTGCGTATATACAACCTGTCCTATTTGTGCATCTCGTATTAAAAGAAGTAGACGCCAAATAAAAGCAACGTATAAGCCGGAGTCCATTGGGTCGAGTAAGCTTTTTCACGGCAAAACAACAACAAGACCTTCGAGCCGAAGCCCAGGCCAAAGCCTCACAAAATACAGCTTTCAGGCCCAGCGGCCCACGAATTTTGACCCCACGGCCGAAATTTTCACCCCAGCCCCACGTTATTAGGATTAGGACAGTTCCGTTTTTTTGCCCTTTGAGAGCCCTTTGAGATTATTCCCCCTCCTTCGACGTTCTCTCGATTTTGAAGCCCGTCTCCAAGCCACCCATCTATTGAAGACCAAAACAACCCCCTCAGAACCACCGCCGAATACTTCAATCTCAACATGGCGACCTACACGCCTTCCAATGTTATGCTAGACGGCGATAGCGATATCGAGGAGGATGCCCTGGTCGAGCAGATCCATCACCAGGATGACGACGAGGAGCAGGAGATGGACGATGGCCTTCAGCCTGACGATATCCAGGCCCGTGTGCTTGCAGCCGCCCAGCCTCTCGATGTTTCTGCCCCGCTAGACGTCAAGTTTCAAAGCTACGACTCTTACTGCTCGCTCTTCCACTTCATCCTAAACTCGGATGGGCCCGTCGATGTGGAGGCCCCTTCTGTATGTCTTCTTCTCCTAGCTTCCGCTCCCGTCCCGGTGCTCATGATGGACCCCGTCTCCATTTAAATGCCACCGGGAATCTAGTTTATCTGGAATCAATTGTTGCCTTTTTTAATCTGCCTACCCCCTGATGCTACCCGACCTTGGCTCAGCTACAGAAACTATACTGCCAGCTTGCTAACGCTACCCTCTCTTTTAGTACTACTGGGCCTGGGATGCCATCGACGAGTTCATCTACCAGTTCAACTCTTTCTCGTCCTACCGCATGCGCATTGCCCGCCAAGGCAACAACGAGGAAGAAATCCAGATTCTCCGTGCCAACCCCAACACCTGGGGCTGCTACAGTGTTCTGAACGTTCTCTACTCGCTGGTACAGCGCTCGCAAATCACCGAACAGCTAGCTGCCCAGCGCCGTGGTGAAGACCCCCTGACCGTTGCCGGCGAGTACGGCTCGCGTAACCTCTACCAGCGCCTGGGTTACTTTTCCATAATAGGCCTTCTGCGCGTGCACTGTCTGCTGGGTGACTTCAGCCTGGCCCTCAAGACCCTTGATGACATTGAGCTCAACAAAAAGGCCATGTTCTCGCGCGTCATGGCTGCTCACTACACCACCTACTACTACGTTGGTTTCTCCTACATGATGATGCACCGCTACGCCGATGCCATCCGCATGTTCAGTCACATCCTGGTGTTCTTCCAGCGCACTAGCAGAATGCAGAAGGGCTCGCAACAGGATAGCATTGCTAAGAAGAACGATCAGATGTATGCTCTGATTGCCCTTTGTGTATCATTCCACCCTACTCGTCTGGATGATTCTATTCATACTCCTATCCGCGAGAAGTACGGCGATCAGCTTCTGAAGCTGCAGCGTGGTGGTCCCGAGTCACTCCCCATTTTTGAAGAGTTGTTCCGTGCCTCGTGCCCCAAGTTTGTTTCTCCTGTCGTCCCCGACTTTGACAACCCAGCTGCCAACATTGACCCTATTGAGCACCACCTGGTTGTCTTTATGGATGAGGTCAAAACCAACATGTGGAACCCTACTGTCCGCTCGTATCTGCGTTTGTACACTACCATGGACTTGCCCAAGCTGGCTGGTTTCCTGGAGGTCAAGCCCGACGAGCTGCGCTCGTGGCTGCTGGTCAACAAGCAGCGCACCAAACAGCAGCGCTGGAATGAGAGCCTCCATGGTCTGCTTGAGGGCGAAACTGTCAATGTTAGCGATATTGACTATGCCATACAGGGTGTAAGTTCTCACCTCCGTTTTTTTCCCCCTTTTTCTTACGTTCAGTCAATCCTTTTTAAAAAAAAAAAAAGCAAAGCTAACGACGCTCGTAGGAACTCATCCACATCTCGGAGGCTAAGGTTGGCCGCAAGCTGGTTGACTGGTACCTCCGCAACCTGTCTCGCACGTACTAAAGGGTCAACACCAAAAACGACAGTAACGCCATAAGCCGACCGCACGTGTGCTATGGCCAAATGGAAGAAAAATGGGACCAGAGAAAAATGATCAATGATCAAAGCAGAAATGAGACGTCGCGGGCACACAAAGGAACAAGATCTCTCTTCTAAATTCGCCTAAAAGGCAAGGGACGCGTGGTGCCTTGTTTGTGCTGCTTTCGCTGGTTTGGCCTGGTCCAGCACTCTTGCAACTTGTATCGAGAAAAACAATGATGCTAACGCACTATCATCACACAGTCTCCATTTGTTTCTTTGCTCACTCATCTACACTTTCTCAGATCACTTTTCCCTCTCTTTTTCTTCCTCTCTTTCTTTTTCTATCCGCTCTATCTCCTTTCCTTAGGTTTCTATTTCTCTTCCTAGTCTTGATGACTTAGAGATGGAAATGAAAGGCAAGGGAAGCAAAAGGAAAAAAGAGACTGTGTGTGCATGTGTGACTTGGGGATGAAGTGGTGGCTCGGAGGGAGCAAGGTTTTTCGATGCCTCTCACCAGGATGGTTTTATCTCAGACGTGCCCTTGACTCCCAGGCTCCGCTGTTCTCTGCCTTTTTTCTTCGTTTTTTTCTCTTTTCTTTTTCCTTTATTGTATGGGGTTGATGTCTATCTGCGTCTCTATCTTCGGTCGGTTCCTTTTTTGCTCGTTTTCTCCTTGTTTTTCTCCCTTGCCCTTTTTTTCCCTTCGTCGACTCGTCTTTGCCCTCAGTTATGTTTCTTTCTTGCACATCATTTGATGGAGAGGGAGGGGTATTAGGGACCTCCATGAATGCTTTTCTTACCAGGCAGAATATGACAACAACTATACAGGCAATAGGTGAGATGGGGGAGGGGGATGGACATACAAAGGGGGAAAGAAAAAGTCTGGTTTTGTTTAGCTTTACACAACTAAAGGCGTCGAGGAGTCTCTGCTATTTTCTGATCTTCTTAGGAAAGTGGGTTGAATCTTTTTTTATTTCTTTTATCTTTCTCGTCCGGAACAACTCACAGGACAAATCCAATGGCTGTGAAGTGTGAGGGCGTATGAAGCCAGGAAGTTACAACGGATTAAGTCATGTGATTATCTGCGTCTCCGGTGTCACTCATACGGTAAATCAGGCGATTTGCAATTCCATCGCATGGTTGCACAACGAATAGGGATGGAGGGGTTGAGCCAATGCCTTTGACACGTGATTTTAACAACTGCTACAAAGTCCAAGTCAAAAACAAAGCCAAGACTCCGACAAGGTGCGAGTCTGAAGCTGAAAGAAGAAGGAAAAGGGAAAAACATGCCAGGACCAAGGAAAGAAACAGGAAAAAACTCGTGTAGTGTATACAAATCTTGGCATTAACTCTTTCTCTCCCGAGCAGCACAACACACAGCTTAAGAACAAAGACAAGGAAACAAAGATAGGAAAACAAGGCTCGGGTGGAAAGACTTGGCAGAACCAGAGTTGGAGAACGCCAAGAAGTTCCGAGGCAGAAGGAATGGACGTGAATGAGATAGTGCTGTTGTAGGAAACAGCATCTGCTTTTTGCTGTCGCTTAAGAGTCTATGTGTCTGCAGACCGCGCTTTCCCAGATACCTAGTGACGGGCCTGTTATTCGTAGTATATAGTTTGAATGCAAGGCCGAAGGGAGGCCCTGCTTGCTTTATTTTGGTCCGATGTTGAGCAGGGCCATAGCCGGACATGTGGCTCCATTTTCGGAACTGGCTTCAGCAGAGTTGCGAATTAACTGCGCTTTTGACACGCTGCTAGTATTTGCCAGTCCTCACGCGAAACTCAGGCTGCTATTTAGCGCCACTGTATGCCTAGGTTGCATTCGAAACGTCGCTGCTGTTAGGGTAGCTGTAATTGTTGGGCAGCTCGTCAGCAGGCAGTCCCTCAATTTATGACGGGAATGAATCTGTTACGTATCAGTCACATATATCGCATCTTGTTTCCCGTTTATGGGCTGTATAGACAGCGGTCAGACGAGCATGTTCAAGCAGCGATTGTAATATTTTGCACAGAAAAACACAAGGACGAAAGATAAGCCAGGGAAAGACACAACCCCTTCTTTTCTCTCAACCTAGCCCATGACGAGGGGCAGATTGGAAAGAGGGAGGGCGAAAGCGAGAAATCAAGGCGGTGACTCGAATGCCGAAGAAAAGGAAAACAGAGGCAGGACGCACCCCCCTCCAAGAATGCAGACAATCATAGGGTCTTTTTGTTCTTCTTTGAACTGGCTGGCTGGCTAGAGCGTCTTGGCGCGGTTTGCGCTGAGGTCTCATGGATTTGTTGTGCGTTGAAAGTGAAGCCATGGCTTCGGATAAGGAAGGCAAGAAGTGCGAAATACTACGTACCCAGTGGGTAAGAAAAAAGGTGGGCCAAGGTTGGAGTCTCCTGTGCTTGCATTGAAGCTTGGTGCAGCTAGTGCGGGCACGTGGTCAGTTTTGTTAAATAGTCCTTATATTTTGGGTCATGACAAGAGAGCCGCTAGGAGAGCGAGTGAGAACAAGAAAAGAGAGAAAGCGAAGAGATGCTAGAGTTACACATGCCGAGACCCTGCAATGCTCCTCTCTGAGAAGAACACCGAAAAGGGCGGACGATATCGTAGGAAAGTAGAAAATCACAAGCATAAACAAACTCCAACGTACATAGCTGTAGCCGCCCTGATCACCTGGCGACCCCAGGAAGAAAGACAAGTGCATTTCCAGGCATTAGTCGTGTTGTACTTGAAGTCATGGATAGCAAAGTTGCAGGATAGGTTCAAGTTGGTTTAGCTCCACTACCGAAGCCAATGCCAAGAAACCACAAGTAATGAGGGCTGGAAGGCCTCCCATGCAGCGGCCGTCGCAAAAGCAGGCTAGCTGCATATAATCCTAATCTAATCTGTGCTCTGTGTATTCTGTGTGAGTGAGGGTTATTATTTCACCGTGGCGGATGAGGAGAACAGGAGGATGAGGGAAAGGAGAAACCCTGGCTACGTCATTGACGTCTTGGCTTTGCAAAAGGAAAAAAGCCAAGGGTCGGTGTCGAGTAAAAAGACTCGAGACAGTCCAGTCAATAGGGGAGAAGGAAAGGGACCATGCTGGGGTTCAAGTGGAACAAATACAGTCTAACCCTACATGGATTGAGGAGACAAGACGATAGCGGTTGTCGAACATGAGATATGGTGGGTTAGAGTTGACGTACCCCAGCCTCCAAGAGATAAGAGTCAGCGCGGAGCGGAGAGAGGGGAGGGGAGGGAGAGCGTTCGCCATCCCGAGACCTTTTGGTACGTACTGTGCTGTATAGGTCAAGTGTGCTTGTTTGCCTGCTTTCTTACTGCGCCTTTTGGCCAACTACATAAGCCACCACAATGTCTTGGCACATTCAAGCGCCGTATCTGGGCTAGATTCTTTGGGAAAGGGGGGAGAATACGATGGAGATGTGGCGATGGAGGGATCCGGCTGCTCTTCCATCTACTTTCAAGGTCTTTTCTCGATCTACACTCTGTCCCTCATGACCTTGAGGGAGCGTTCCACTTCCAAGCCTTTTTTGATGCGGGGTTTTACTTGCCTGTTCCAGGCTTTGGTCTTTGACGCCCTGGAGCTAATACTGCTAGCTGAGCGCTAAAGGAGCAAAGCGGACGATAGCTGGTGCTACTTTTTTGCTTTGTTTACGATCTGGACTCCCCAAGACAGCAGCAGGAAATGGATGCGGGCATAAGTATCTAGACAATTACCACGCTTCGCCGTCAACCCAAAAACTTCTCCTTGACAGAGACTTGCCGTCTTGACACAATGTCTGAGCATGCAACCAGAAAAGCGGGATGATGTGACGAATCGCCTAGCCAGGCTTAGGGTTATTGTCGGCCACAACCTGGCGATTTTCATGCTCGGAATCACAGCTTCATCCCTCCTCTTCAGTCTGCTAGACTCAAGTCTAAGGGGTCAGATGAGAAGAACAAGGACCAATGTGGGAAAAGCGCGTCCGTGGCTTCCATCGCTTCCCCATGCGCATTGATTCAGAACATAGCATAGTGCGATAGCAGGAAACCAAGTTTTGCACTGCCAACTCTTGGCCGGGATAGCCCAGGAACTCACATGTGCTTCTTACAAAGGAGCGGAAGGAATGGCAAGTAAGAAGAAAGAACGAGCAGAAGAGCAACATCCTGTTTGCGGTGTGTAAGTTGCCTTGTTCTGGACCGTTGATTAGACTAAAAGAAGGGCGAGGGAAGGGGGGAACGGGTTTGTGGCAGGATGCAGAAGAGGAAAGGAAGAGCGAAGGAATAGGAAAGAAGCAAAAGGGTAATGGGCAGCTAACTAACTAGCAAGTTGGTCAAGTTTGCAGAGCACGCATGTAGATTGTCTGCAGAAAAGACAAAACAGAAAGTCCTTTGCGTTGGTGCCTGCTGCAAATACGGCTCTTGCTCTTCGACACCCAGGCAAACGGGCGCGTTTGTATTCTGTTTGTATGCCACCCACGCCATCGTATGGCACTTGCCGTTTTTGCTTCTTGCTCTGTCCAGATTGCCCAGGCTTGTCTTTCCCGCCTTCTCATGCCCGCTCCTGTCTGTATCTTTCTCTTTTTCTCTTTTCCTCTTTTCCTCTTTTCCTCTTTTCCTCTTTTCCTTTCACTCTTCTCTTCCCGTCCCGTAGTAACAGCATCCTTTTATCAGTCCACATTTACTTGCCAGCGGATATCCACACAGCATTCTCACTACATTTCTTTCTCAGCTTCAGCTTGCTTTTTTCTTCGTCTTTCCCACTAACCCTAAAACCCAGTCTGCTTCCTGACCAGACCCCACAGGCATCCATCCCTCTCCCTGTCCCAACCCATTCTTTAATGACTACATCCTAAGAATGCGACGTGCCCTCGCCTAATCCTCATTGGACGACTACATCAAAACCTGGCGTGCGTATTGCCTGTTCTATTGCCTGTGCATTGCCTTTCTTTACCTGATTTTGTGTAAGTAGCTAGCTCTTTGCTTGTTCCGTCGCACATGAGTGAAACACAAGCACAAGCACCGCCCACAGAACCCAAAGACGGCTCTTTTGATTCTGTATCCACTATACCACTATCTCCCCTATCCACTATTATCCATCTTGCCATGTCTCTACTGGTCTGGCTTGGTGTGTATGTCTCTGGATGTCTTTGTGCTTGTGCCAAGACTCAAGGGGGTGCCAATCCGCCCGCTTAGTGCTTTAAAGACAGCACATCTCTCGCCCAAGACCAACCATGCCGTGCCATTTCATGTCTTTTTATACTTAGGCTCTCCCTTCTTCCCAACCCTGTCTTGTCTCTGCGCCTTGGCTCTTTCCTTTCCCTTTATCGTCCTTCTCCTGCTTTTCCTTGTTCTCCATTGCCTTGGCTTGCCTGTCTTCTCTTTCTGTGCATTGTCTCCCCTCTTTTCATCTCTTTGCTATCTACTGACTGACCTTGCACTCGCTTTATTGAAAGATAGTTACCTAGCCCTTTTTTGGCCTGCACTACTTACAACCCGCTGCTAATCCCCCACACACAAATACCCTTTTGCAACGACAAGTGCTTGGTCCGTTCAATCCAATCATCCCCTTACTCGATCGCCCGCCATATTTCGCCCACTGGTCTTTCTAGCTGCTCCTTGCTGACCGAACTTGTTTCTAACTTGGGCTTGCCATCGCCATTTATCTGGTTAGTCTTTTGTTTTGGGGTAACCCAACTACCGGTAGTTTGATGTCCTTTTTTGTCTCTACCCCTACCAAGCCTTCACTGCCTACCAAGCTAGTCTAGTTGCTTCTTGGCTTCTCAGCCTCTTGATTTGCCACTTTGGTCTATTTTCTTTGCAATTGGATTTGCATCACATGTCCGTGTCTACCCATGCTTAGGGGACTTTGATACCGCTATATATTTCATCTGCAGCTTCTTGGGCCTTATAGTCCTTTGCTCCTGGTGTGTCTTGGCATCCGAAACTCCCAAGTCGACTTCAACATTTTGCTTAGGCTCTGGCACATCCTGAGTTAACCGAAATCCCCCCACAGCTATATATTGCCTCCAGCCTGCCGACCCTGTTTTTCGTCTTCTCTGACGGGTCGTCTACAATATTTTTCTTCTTTCTTTTTGCTTCTTATTTCAGCATCCCTTATTTGTCGCGCTTCCCGACGTCCTTCTACATCCTGCCTTTTCTTCTTCCATCTTTCCCTTTGGATTACTTTTCTAGCTTTGAGCTGCGCTTTTCACTATGTCTGTTCAAGCCATGTCTACAGGCCCCCCTCCGCATATCAAGCTACACCATGAGTCCAACATACCACAGGCTATTACGTTCAATGACCCATTTCAAGCCAAGCACGCGTATCTTCAGCAACCCCGCACATTTGAAGACCCGAATTCTATACAGCTTGTCTCTTCGGCCCCCGATATACCGTCTGGCAGAATTAGTGATGTTGAATATCCATTCTGGGTGAAAAACTGCACCAAAGCTGTCCCATATGATTCCAAGGCTTATGCTGGCGCCCATCGATCTTATTCCCTGGCAAACATTAGACCAGAGTCGTGCCATAGACGAAACTCTAGCATCACAATCATCCCTCCGCCAGTTGTCCCCTCTCGAACATCGACATCTTCTGATACCCGGTCAAAAAAATCGGATCTCGAGCGTATTCGGGATGCATCTCCCCCGCCTACTAGGTAAGCTTAGCTGAACAAACATACGTGCACTTGAGAAACTTTTCTATAGACCCCGCCTGAGCTCCGGTCTGGATAATGCCCCAAACTTCGGACAAAGCCCGCCCACAACTTATATTCGGGGCACTGCTCTTTTTTTCAGCACCACTCTACTCATTGCATATCTGTACCTAGCCTTCAAGTGAAGATGCACACTGATGTGTCCTGGAATTACAGGCCTGTAGTTGAGGTCTTTGCTCTGAGTGAGAGAAGTCTCAAGTGAGCGAACCTGTTTACGTTGTCTTTGTCTTTTTTTGTAGCAACCTCAAAACCTCTCTACCTGCACCACGTTCAGGTTTTTGGCTGCTTATTGGCATACGCTTGCTATCCCCCTTGTCTGTGTAAGTGACTCTGCATTGGAATACCTTGTATGCACGAATGCAAGGGAGTAATACCATTAAGAGGACTTTCAATCACGATTTAGAGCTGTGCCTGACAAAGAAGATTGGGCCACATGGAATAAGTAGTCCACAACAAGCAACATCAAAATCCTCTCTTGAAACGATGACCCGAGGGCTGGCTCTGGACGAGCGTTGTAGCCGAGGACGATCCTTTTCCTCCCCTGTCTTTTTTCCTTGGAGAGAATGAAGTTGCACCATTCTTTCTTCAACACTGGCTAGCTACTGGCCTTTTTCTGTTACTTTGCCTCAAATTTCACCTGTGCTCTCATTATTCAAATGACCCGAGCGCAACCCTGCCTCCCCCCTCTGCCCATCATGCCCTCTATTCATCGGCTTGGGAAACATTGCTCGAATCAAAAGCATTGAAGTCCAGCAAAGCTTCAAAAAAGGAAAATGCAGCAGTCAAGTGGAGGCTATTGCGCGTGTGCTTGCCTCCAATCCGAGCCAGACCACCTCATCCTAGTATCTCGAAATCCCATGGAGGCAGTTGCCCCACAGTTCACAACATTGGTGCCGTGCGGCTCCCTCCTCTTGAATGGATGACTTTTTCTGTCTTTTTTTTCTTTCCTTTTTCCATTTTCTTTAGCTTTTCCTTGGGTCTTTCCTTTTCTAGTCAAGAAAAAGAAAGAAATTTGACTTCAAATTTGGGTTCTTTTGCTTTATTGCTTTATTGTTTTCTCTGCAATCTTCTTTTTGACATTGCCTGGAGCTTTTCCGTATTTCTATACCTCAGGCCATTTCCCCCCTCTCCCTCTGCCTCTTTTTTTTTTTTTTTTCTTTTTTTTCTTTTTTTTCTCGTTTGTTTCGGAGTTGCCATTTACCGCAACGAGGAGTGCCTCAATTTGAATTTACTAGGGTCTTTTTTTTTTTCCTGCCTAAACGACCTTTTTTTTTCTTCTTGTCTCTGCTAAACCAATCTTGCCGGCTTGCTTATTTTCGTGGTTTGATTGCGCCTTCTGGGTTGTCTCGAGTTCTAGTTTAGCTCTCTGAGTACTCCTTGTTTTCTTCTTTATCCCATCTCTTTGGCTTTCGTTTGCAACAACAGCCATTGCTCCTGGCACTGCCCCTCATTTTTCGTCGCCACACTTGCTTCCCCTCTTCTCTCGCTCTTGCTTGTCATCGACCTTTGGAAACGAAACAAAACTCCTCAGCTCTCTGCGACTATGACCCAACTAACCTCTGTTCCAATGCGCTCTGCCCCTAGATTCCAATCCCACGTGGCTTTTGGAAACCTCGACTCAGTTGAAACGACGAAGAACAACACTATCGGTATTACCCTACAGACTCGCCATAAAGCCTATCGCTTACACAAACTCTCACGCACTTTTATGGTTGGCCTCGATGACCATGAATACTCTCATGATGCTCTTTCGTGGCTTTTGGATTCCATGATCGAGGATGGTGACATTGTTGTGTGCGTCAGAGTGAATGAGAAGGATGTTAAGCCTTCCTCTGAGATGTCCTACCAAAAAGAAGCCCGGGAGCTCCTAGCCTGGACTGAGTCTCAAAATGTACACAATAAAGGCATTCATATGGTACTAGAATATTCTTTTGGAAAGCTTACCCAGACCTTCCGAGGATTGGTGCGTATATTGATCATTGACATCCACACCAAATGAGACAGCCGGCTAACTCGTTTTTTCATATAGATTGAAGTACACCAGCCCGGAATGTTGGTTGTTGGAACGAAAGGCAAAGCCGCCCAAGGCATTCAGGGAGTCTGGAACTCCAGGAACAGTTTTTCAAAGTACTGTTTACAATACTCCCCCGTTCCCGTAGTGGTTGTCCGGCCCAAAGACAAGCGCATTAAAAAGAAGGAAAAGCGAAGCAATGATGTCACCCGGCGTGGTTACCGTGGCATGCTGGAATCCACGGGTGGCGTCCATGAAATTGACATGGATCTCGACGAGATGGAGAAGCTCATGAAGACCTCCAATACTGCTGATGAAGAGGCCCATCATGTCGCCCGTGCCCTGGGTCTACCAGCCTCATTCGACCCTCTGATCAAGGGCATTGACCCGAATGTGGTTCTGCGTGGTCGCACATCTGCAGCAAACAGTCGCCCCAGTTCATCATCCGGCGCTTCTTTGCCTTCCAGCCTAAGCAACGTATCACTAAAGGCTAGTCAGTCCTCTAATCCAGAGTCTGGCCCAGGTCAATCTCGTATGTCTATCGTGCATACCCAGACCAGCGAAGATGACGAAAGTGATGGTGTAGACTCAGAGATGGACGCGCCTCGTCCAGCTCCAGCTTCGATACAGAACCGCGAGAAGTTGCATCGTATGGAAGTTGGCGAAGCTGCCGCACTTAAGAAGACGGCCTGGTCGGATGATGACGATTAGAGGGTCGGTGGGTGGTGTGCAACTGGGTTGAGGGTTCACTGCACCAAGACCACAGGGCTTGTATTACCAATTTGCCCCATCTAACAAGTATCAAGTTGTCCAACTTCTAATCACCGCAGAGTTTTGTTTCTCTTTGTCTTTTGGCGATTCATCTTTGTTTGTCTCCTCTCTCGTCTTTCGTCCTTTTTTTTTCTTTTTCCGTCACATGCAGTTCCCTCTGAGATAACTGCAACCATAGAGTTCGTCTTTCGCGGGACGGTGTTTTTATCAACGCTTTGGGGCTTCATCGCCATGCTCTCCTTACAGCGACTGTATTTTTTTTCTCCTTCATTTCTAACTACAAACTGCAGAAGACCTCACGAGGCGGATTCCATCTTGACGAGGTCTTTTCCCTTAGCTATTCTCTTTTTGTTTCTTGCTCATGTTTTTCAGATACTTCCACACATCTTGTTTCGTTGTATTGCACGAAAATTTTGATGGGCTTCTGGTCTACTTGTATAGCATGCTCTTTTTATCTCCCTTTCTATTTTTCCCGCACTCCTTTCCCTCCCCTCATTGTTTTTTCTTCGGAGATACCCGATTTTGATAGCTTTTTAGTAATGATATACATGTCCTTCTTTTTTTTTCTCTTGGAAAAGGGATTTCGTCAGATTGAACGCCTAGTGAAGGTAGATAGATACGTTGTAAGGTAGTCAAGGCCCTTTATCCTTCCTTTTCTTGATAGAAGTGGCAAGGGGACTAGAAGAAGGATTGAGAAAAGAGATAAGAGTCGCGGGATGTTATCACGGTTGAAGAGAGAAGAAGAAGGAGGGATGGATGGGTCGCAGTGGAGGAATGATAGAGCGAGGAAGAGGAGAAGAGGAGAAGAGAAGATGGAATGGGAGGAAGAGGGGGACAAGGGATAGGAAGGGGTAGAAATGAGGTGGCATGAAGAGAAGAATGGAATGGCGTCTGTTATTCGTATGACTGCAAGTCTTGAGTGGGTGCACTTGATCGAAAAAGTAGCTGTGTACATTGACGTGTGCGTGCGGATGTTTGTGTGTCATGTATAGTAGCATGTCTCTCTTTAGCTACGATTAAAAGCAGGGGGATGTTGTGCTCACGGAGTTACTTAACACGAGGACAGAGAAAGTAGATCAAAGACATCGCCTGCCCAAGCAAGAGTTTTGTGTTATGGACATCTATGATAGGCTGAACCGTTTTATCCAGGCTGGTCAACTGCACAAGGATAAATATAGAGATATGCTGTGGCTTTGAGTGCAAACGGCAATGCTGCCTGTGCACAAGCCTGTTCACTACACACTTGGTCAGTAGGCTTGTGACATTGGGTTAAAATATAGTCAGACGGCACAGCAGCGACTTGAGATTTTAGCCCTTCTAGGCATTGGGCGCCACATCGACGGTACTGGTATTGCGTCTCGCTACAACGCTAGCTACTACGCCTTGTCTTTGTGATACATTGGCGTATGGAGAAAGGAAAAAAGTAGCAACGGCCTAGGAGGGATGGGAGAGAAGAGAGATGTGCAGCTCTAATTCCATGGCTGTGGTGGCGCGGCATTCGTTTATTGCTATCGCTGTCGTCGTCGTCGCCGTTGTCGTCAGCCTGGCAATAAAATGACCAAGCGAGCTGTTGCATAGCATGCATGACAGGTGGTCTTTGAGCCGGGGCAGGGGAGAAAGCCTCTTCTGCTCTGCTCTGCTAGGTGTAACGTGGCTCGTCGCGTTTCAGACAAGACCGGCCAGGTTGCCATCTCCCAATGTGTATCTAAACTGTTTGGTCTTTGTTCTGAGCTGCGACACGTCATGGACCTTGTGGAAGAAGATTACAATGTTATCTCCGATCAGAGAGAGGGGGGCTTTTGCAGTTGCTGCTGACGATCTGATGAGTGTCACGTTGGCAGTGAAGCGCGTATGGGTGCTTCACTTCACAGCCCTTGTAACCCTGTATGTTTGAGATGCGTTGAAAGATGTGGCGTGGAGAAAAGAAACAAAAACCCTGGAAAACAGCTCCACCTTAATGCAGGAGAAGCAAAAGAAGAAAGAAGGAAGGGAGAGGAACGGCAAGAACTAAAAAGGACGGCTGCTGCACACACCTGCGTGCCGGACTCGAGAACAGACAAAAGGCTTTCATTCTTTCGAGGGAGCTTCTTTTTGGGGTCACGTCTTTTTGCCCTTCCCTGTTGTGCTCTGCATTCTATTCTCGTAGTGCTTCTATTGTCAACTTGCCCTCTTCCTTTTCGCTAGTCGAAAGAACACCTGCCTGCTAAGCCAGCTAACCTGCCATCCGATCGCAAGCAAGTCTGGAGCACTGTCTTTCTGGTTACCTCAGCTTAATACGAGCATTTGCAACCGGCTGTCCCTCTTCTCTCTACTGTTCTCGCTTGTTCTCGTTCTCGTTCTCGTTCTCATTCTGCTGCCAATTGTTCGATTTTTGGCTGGACCGAGCTCGCTAATTTCTTCTCTTTTTTCCCTGGTTTTCTTCTGTCTGTTTTGTTTGGTAAACGACAAGTCCCGAATGCTGGTTCATTGGGATTGCTTTTAGCACAGACGCCGCAGTGGAAAGAACTAATTTGGCACCTTGCATCAACGTACAAACTTGTTTTAACCAAGTAGTTCGGAGAAATAAAGGGAAGGACAGATACCCCACTCTAGCGTATCGTCGTGCTTTCTTTTCTCCTGGCGAGCTCTGAGTCTGCTCTTCAAGCATATTTTGCTTCCCTTCGGTCTCTCTTTTTATCATCACAACACATCTCAACAAGCCCAGTGACTTTCGTTTGTACCTTTTGCTTCGGTGTTTTTACAAAAGGAAATTTCCTGTTTACACACCAGGTTCCTACCTTCTACAGTCATTCTTTCGCCCTTATTTTTTTTTTCTATTTTTCTTCTTGTCCTTCCTTTCTTCATCTCATCTTTTTCTTTTTCCTTGCCGTTTTTTTCGGTGTCAAGTTTGTGACGCGTTCCTTACTTTTATTTTTTCCACCGCCGTTTTCTACAGCTTATCGAGTTTTCTTTTCTAGCTCCCTGGCTACTGAGTTTTCCGTCTTTTCACCATCATAATTACCCATTTCTCCTCGTATTTTCTTGCTCGCTTTCTTGCTTCCCAAAGCTTTCCTGGCTTTCTGATCACTCTAATTGGACGCTTGCATACACAGCCTTGTCGGACGCTCTTCTTGCCACAGGCCTTTTCCCCTTTCCCTACTACGTTACTCGATGACGCTGCTACTTCAACTTGCTTGTCCACTACACACATAAACACTCTGTAGACGCCCTCGCTTCTTCGACCTATCCTGCAGTCATCTCTCTCATCCTACACCATGTTCTTCGGCATCTTTTCGTCCTGTGATAGGGATGCTTGTACCGCCTCACCACCCTCGCCGTCGCTTTCTTCGCTTGCACCCATTTTCGCCATCTTTGCCGCCTTCTTCATCATCGCCTATGCTCGATTGCTACCCCTCCTCGAGTCCCGCGTCCTCCCCGCCCTATCATCTGCCACCATTGACGGCGATGACCATATCCTGCCTTCCCATGCGCCTGCGGGGCTCCGCGCCGTACATGCCGATCATGCGAAGCGCTCGGCCGTCAAGCGGGGCAGCGCTGCTGCCTTTTCGCTAATTGTGGCGCTGGCTGCTGAGGTAGCGCTACTCGTGGTCTGCGAAGTGGCCGATGTCTTCCCACAGAATGCGCGTGCTTCCGCCATGGGCATTGCGGTTCCTGCTTTGGTGTTTTTGCTGGTCGTTGTGACTCCTGCACTGCACTTGCGTAGTTTTGTGGTGGCCATGCTCGGCCAGTCCTTTAGCTCGGCTACTGGCCAGTCGCGCAAGCGCACATGGATCGTCTTCTCGGTGCTCATGGGCGCATGGCTGTTCGCCTTCTACAGCGTGGGTGCTGTTGTCCCCCCTGCAGAGCCCACCACTACCCGCAATGGCTGGCTGAACGCGCAGTCTAATAGTTCTACTACACAAAAGGCGCGTGACGGTCTTGTGCTTGCTAGTCTGGCCCGAATTGGCGTCATCGGTGTTGCTCTGACAGCACTCTTGTCTGGATTTGCTGCTGTTTCCGCGCCCTGGACGACCTTTTTCTCGTCCATCACATCCCCTTTCCGTCGTAATAGGGCGGGGAATGTATCCGAGACGGCTGTTGCTCGCAAGCAGGGCGCGCTTGATGCCACTTCTGAGCTTCTAGCTACTAAGCGCCACCGCATTTCCGTGCTGGAAACCCGCGTATCCTCTTCCGATGATTCCTGCAGCTCGCCCAGCCTTGTTGGCAAGGTCTTTGGCACGTTCCGTGGCCCCTCTAACGATGAGGCTGAGATCCGGAGTCTGCGCGCCGAAATCTCTGGGCTTGAGACCATGGCCCAGTCGCTTGCCTCACAGCTGTCCACTCTTCTGTCCAAGCGCGCCGCTGCTCTTCGGGCCCGCACATTTCTTGGCCGCATTTTAGCAGTCCCCGACTACTTGTTTGCTGTGTACTGCGTGTACCGTATTGTCAACACATCGCTCACAGCTGCACGCCGACTCTTTGAGTCACAAACGGCCGCTGAAGCACACTTTGTCTCAGACCCTATTAGCCGTGCACTAGGCCTTGTGGCGCTACACTGGGACTCGTCGATCGACACAGCGTCATGGGCACGGCAGTTCTCGTTCCTCATGTCGGGGGGCATTCTGTTGCTTAGTGCCAACTCGGCATTACAGACCGCCCACATCCTCTCGCGTTGGGCGCCACGCGCTGTGCTTGCCCATGCGCGCTCTAATTTGCCGCTACTTCTTGCGCAAATCTTGGCTGTCTACGTCATTTCCGCAGCCATGATGCTGCGTTCATCACTGCCACAGGAGGCCCGGGGAGCGGTCGCTGATGCTCTCGGCGGTGGTGTGCTACAGCTGAGCTTTGTAGACCGGTGGTTTGAGACCTGGTTTTTGCTTGCTGGCATAGCCACAGCATTTTGTATCTGGGTCAGTGGCAAGCTGGAGACAGAGGATGAAGACGAGTATGAGGCCGAGGAAAAGGGTATGGTTAAGAGATCATAAGCCAGACCTTTCTGGCCGCTTCTCTTGTCGGTGATTTTGTGTTTTGTATGTTGCTAGTTTCCTTTCTTCCTCTTTCTTTTCCTTTGTGCTGCTTTTTGACTGGCGTCTCGGTTGCTGGCACGATTTTCCTTGTTCTTTTTCTGTTCTTCTACGGCTCACGCTGTATATCTGCTGCCGTCTGGGCTGTGTCATTGATATCCCTTCCTAAATGTTCCCTTGTACTCGTAGTATCCCTACATGTTGTATGTTAGCCTTTGAATCTTCTCTTATTTTTCATTTGTCATTCATCATCGACTTCCTGGACGTTATACGGAAAAAAAAAACTAGTTTACTTTTAGGAACTCATGTTTCAAGTTGCTCAAAAATACATACATACAATGCAATCTGGCTGTGCGTTGCTCTGTCTTGCTCCTTACTTCTCTCGAGACTTGTCATTATTCACGAACTCTGAAATACCACCACCCCCCTTCATCAAATAAGAACAAACAAAACACCAAGTAAATAAATAAACAAACAGGCAAACATGCGTACAAAGACCGAGTGAGAATCATGCAAACCAAAGAAGAAAAGCTTTTGCCGTCCGTCCAAAACACGATGTACCTTTTTTTGTCGACGCCTTTTCCCGTGTTCATCACATGTCCTTCCTCCCTCCTCCCATCACCGGCGTCAATCAATGATCAGCTTCGTCGTTCTCGTTGCGTTTCTGGAAATTCAATTTCAAAAGCTTTTGGTATTTTTTTTATTCCCGCAATTGCTCCGTCATCATCTTGATGGTCTTTCATCCTCCCTGTCTCTTTGTATCTTTGCATCCTTTTTCACACCACAGCCCGACCATTGCGTTTGCCGCGGGGCACAGAGACCGTGGTCCAGCCATCATCCTCAGCAGGGCCAGAAGCAGAAGCGGGGGCAGCAGCTGCTGCGGGGGGCGCAGTCGGCGGGGCAGCAGCAGCGCCGCCCTCAGGGGCTGACGCAGTTACCGGTGTCGAGGGCACAGAGTGCTGTTCACGAATATCGCGGTGGTTATCGCCGCGGTGGCCGCCATGGCGGTGCTCGCCACGGTGGGAGCCATCACCACGATGACCCCGGTTAGCTCCGCCGTCCTGGCGGCCGCCACGGGGTCCGCGGTTATCGCCACGGCGGGGGCCGGTAGGGCCGTTGCCACGTGTGGCAGAAGAGCGCCAGTTACCGCTCTCGGCCGCGCGAGAAGGCTTCTGTTCGCGAGGATGCTGCTCCCGGTTGCGGGGACCCGTTGACGATTTAGGCTCAGGGGCATCGGTCGATCCCGCGTTGGCCTTGGCATACGACTTTTCGGGAGTCACAGTAGAGGCAGGCAGCGCAGCCTTTTCGGCGGCAGCCTTGGCATCGGCCTCGGCCTTTTCAGCAGCGGCTTTCTCGGCAGCAGCCTTCTCAGCAGCAGCCTCTTGGGCTTCCTTAGCCTCCTTGGCTTCCTTGGCTTCCTTGGCTTCCTTGGCAGCCTTAGCCTTTTCCTCTGCCTCCTTCTTTTCTTTAATGCGTTTCTCCTCAACTTCCCGCTCACGGGCACTGGTGTCAATGGGACGGGCAGCGCCGAAGGGATTGGACTTTGAGCTGGAAACAACAGGGGAGGCGTCCTCAGCAGTATCAACAGCAGTACGCTTTTGCAGCTTTAGAAGAGGGCGAGTAGGGACAGTGCTAGTAGCGGGGGAAGCAGGGGCTTCAGTGGCAGCAGCAGCGACAGCATTATCAGGCCGCATGTTGCTACGCCACTGGTTATCGCGCTCGGCAGCGGTAGGGGCACGCTCGGGACGAGGAGGACGGGCATTTTCGTTCTGCTCGCCGCCTGGCTGGCGGTTACCCTCGCCCCAGCTAGCACCTTCACGGCGGTTGTTGCCGCGGAAAGAGTCATTGCGCTCGCCAGAGCTGTTTTGGTTGCTCTGAGGACGCCCACCCTCACGAGCAGAATCCTCACGGACAGCAGGTGACAGGGGGCCCTTGCGCTCCCATGTACCAAGCTCACGAATACCACGATCCTCGGCAGGCTCACGGGGAGCACGGCGCTCGGAGAACTCGCGGTTAGCGTTGCGGTTGCTAGTGTTGGGCAGGTCAGCCAAAGGACCCTTGCGAGTCCAGTCTAGGTCGCGGCCAGAACTGTGGCCCTCGGGACGGTCACGGGCTATTATTAACAAGGGGCTGTTAGTAAATAAGTAAGAGGGGCGTTTCAAAAACGACGAAAAACGAGGCGAAATAAAACAGGAGTAACATACGAGGATCAGCAATCTTGACACGAATCGAACGGCCCTGGAAGGACGTAGAATCCAGTTCAAGCGCAGCCTTTAGACCCTCGGGAGTCTTGAACTCAGCATAAGCAAAGCCCTTGGGCCGCATGTTCTCGCGGTCCTCGATAATGCGGACAGAAACGATTTCGCTGGGCTGGAAAAATTCGATAACGCTATCAGTCGTGACTTCGTAGCTGAGGTTGCCTAGGTGGGCGGTGTAAGGCGGCTTGTCGGGGATTTCCTGGGGTCCCAAGTTGCGGGGAGCGTAGTCTAGATGAGAGCCCAAAAACGTTAGATCTCGGCCTACCGCGTTCATGGCGAGATAGGAATTGGAGGTAACATACTGCGTTCAAAGCGCTCGCCACGGTCACGGTCACGGTCACGGTCTCGGTCGCCGCCGTAAGAGTTGTAGCCACTGCTGTTTCCATAGCCAGAGCCACCACCATAGGTGCGGCGTTCGGGCATGGGCAAAGCCTGGGTTCCGGTCACTAGAGTAGGCAGATATTATTAGACCTGCTTTCAATAACGTATTGAAGACCAGAAAGGAGAAGCAAACGTACTAATATCATCCTCAACATCGTCAGCCCACGAGCCGCCGTAGGCTTTAACAATGCGTTAGCAAACCAAACTTAGACAAGATTCAGGGCTCTTGATGGCGCCCAGAAATTAGGGGCTGTTTCATTGATGGAAACCAAGGTGTCATCGGATCAGATGGGGGAAAAATACGAACCGCTGTCGTTCATGAAGTCGCCCAGCGACATCTTGGTCTGCTCCTTCTTTTTCGGCGCTATGTAGACACACAGGTTAGTATACTGCAGACCAGGACAGACGTGTCTTGCCTATGCCCTCAAGCGATGGCCAGACAAATCCTCAAAGGGCTCCAAAGCCTGATTGAGGAGCAACCGCCAGATAACGTCCTCTCCATCTTGGACTCGTGTTAGATTTGTTTTCCGATCTGACATGTACAAAGTAACGGCTCTCCCTTTTTTTCGTTCGTTCTGGCGATAAGACTCTCAAAATATCGCTCAATCCGCATTCTCTTCCGGCTGGCTCTTCCGCCCGTTTTCTTCACGCATTCGTATCATTATAGCGACATGCGTTCTAGTTGTGCCTCTGAGGACAGGGACTGGCCCCTCATTTGCAGAGGTCGAGCCACCCCTGATATTGTGGATTCTCACGGGCGGAAGCCACCAGCCGCCGAATTCGTCTCTAGTTCTTCGATGCAGCGAAATTGGCATCAGAGATCTGGGCAAACAGGACGGTCGTATATGCGCAGAAAGGCAGGATATTAAGATCGATTGGTGGTGTGAGAGGTTTACGAATGGAGCAGAGAAGCGAGTCGTCGATAAGGAGATAACCAGCACAACTTTGAAATCGGATTGGAAGGCGAGCCAATCAAGAGCCCACGAAGAACAGAGTGAGAGTCAGATATCAGAGAGGAGAGAAGCCACGAGAACGAAAAGGAAAATGCAATCATCGCCAGCGCAAATCGGGGAAACTAAATATAAAAAATCCAATGAAAAGACGAAGTCAAAGGCGAGGTTGCTCCAGAACTTCCGCGGAGCCCAGCTATTAAAAATAAAATAGGAAAAAATAAAAAATAAAAAGGGCTCATCGAGAAGGGGCAACTCATACCCATGATTGTGATTGTTCTGTGAATTTGGACGGTGCAAAAAGCTGCTTGGTGAGAAGAAAAAAAAAAAAGAAAAAAAAAAGAAATTTTGAGGGTTTGATATTTTTTCTGTATCTTCGTTTGGCAAGATCTATTTTAGACAAGAGGGAGAAAAAAAGAGGGTTGGTTCTTTGGGTCTCTAAGTTTTTTAAGGGTAAGCGCAGCTACGAGAATGTACCTTTTTGTCCCTACCAGCTACTGTACTGGGTACTTCAGGCTTGTGCCTTCGCCTGAATACACCCAGGACTAACTGCTCGTTCTTGAGACGCTGTTTCGTCTTTGGGCTGCTATCCAAAGCAATCTGAGACTTGGCTAGTCTCTCTGCTGTTTGCCAGTCTTAACTGTCCTGTTCGCTGCCAACGCCAAAGTTCACAACTGTAGCTACATGCAGGACCCATATCATCATCATAGCATCAGGCCTTGTACTCGCTACCTTTGCCAAATGTATTGGCTACTTTTTAGTGCTGCATACGTCCAAGCTCTGCTCTGCTCTTGTCCACGTCGACCATTCCATTTTCTAGGTTTTAATTAAAATTGGCAGCACTATTGCTAGTAGTGTTCAACGCCAGATATAGGCACATCACAAGTCCAATTCCACATGGCTAGTTTCGGCGATTTTAGATGGCCTTGTTTATCTCATAAGGGTTAACCACAGGCGCAGCTATGAGCTGAGAACTTTATTTGCTTGAAAAAGTCAGGAAAAAAAAAAAACTCGAGTGCACACAAGGCGGGGCAAATATCTCAAACACAAAGGTGTTTAGCCACAAAAGCACGTGTTTCTCTCGCCTCCCCGCCCCCACCTCAAGTCGCCAACAATTGGCCTAACCCGTCTTCCTGTTCCACAAACCTCAAATCCATGTGTGGCGCAAGATGTGGCGCCATCATTCCCAAGGATCACCAAAGCTTCTTAACGGTAGCAGCCAATAAATACAATGTTCCGGTTAAGGGAAGTAGATATTGAACGGAGGGAGGGTGTGTGGTTTTTAATAATCCCTTGCATTAACTCCCTTTTACTGCGTCTAGTTATTGTATAGCTCTAATTTGGAGTCCCCTCCCCCTTCTATACAGGCGGCTCTACAGCTTCTTCCTCCTCCGCTATGGCAGATAGCACTAGCCAGCCGCCCCGGAAACTGGCCCCTCCGCGCTTCATTCCCCCGGCACTGAGCGAGACAGCATATCCTGCTCTCAAGACCGGCAGTGGCTTTGGTAAGTCTCTGGTTACTGCTCTTTCGTAAACGCCCCTCCGTATTCTTAATGCTGCTGTGCTAACATCCAGTCCATTTTAGCCGCCGCTGGGTTCTTGGCTGGTGTTCCTCTAGCCATATTTAAGGATGCCCCTCCTGTAATCTGGGGACTATCTATGAGTCTTCAGTGGTTTATCCTGTCGTCCACATTTGCATGTAAGCCATTCACTAATCTGTCTATGCCCACGCTCGGCTTGACCTAATGCTTCGTCTAACACCCCTTTCTCAGTTTCGCGCAATGTCACCGTTAGAGCCTGGGGTGGTAATGAAAAACTCAGCGACACCCAGCGCGTTCAAGCCAGCGGCCTGGCCGGTTGCATGTCTGGCACTACGGGCGGCCTGATGCGTGGCCCTCGTAACATTCTTCCCGGCGCCTTTGTCTTCACGCTCGGCGGCATCCTAGGCCAATTAGGCCTGAACAAGTACCTACGCCATCAGGCTCAGCAGCCAGCACCAGGTCCACAGGAACCGCTAACCGAGCGGATTCTCGGTTCTAAATGGAGTCCATTTAGTAGACTAAGTGACGAGAAATACATCGAGATCATGGAAGAGAAGATTTTGAGAGCAGAGGCGGACATCGCGCTTATCGATGACCGCATATCTGACTTGCGACTGAAGATTCAAGAAAGAGAGCAAAGGGCCTCCACGGACATCAATAAATGAGGAGTTGGACTGCCGGTAACTATGCCAGATGATGTCCCTAGACTCGCTCCAACTCCAACTTCTCCATTAGGAGAGCACTGTAGCACACCATGCATCATAGTTTCACCTATAAATACGACATGGGTGCTGATATGAACATTGGTTTTGACCGTAAAAAAAGCTATCCTATCTAAATACCACACGCAATGACATCCGTTCGTCTCTCCCCTCAACTTATGACAGGGTCTTAGGCTTGTTTAGTCTAAGCCCGTTGAATAGGTTCTTTTTAATGTTTAGCGCTGTGACACCCGCCTTCTCCATGCCGGCCAAATCGCGCGATGCCTGCGCGGTGTTTTGCATACTGCGATCGGCTGCCGATGTAAAGTTTGCCGGTATCGTGTTCGTGTAGCTCTTGCGTACAGCAGCTGACGTCTCAGTCATCTTGATAGCCAAGTCACGCATTGACTGTGTAGCAAAAGCCCCGTGGCTTTGATTTGCCGAAGATGATAGGGTCTGCACCCAGTACTTGGACCATAGCAGGCTAAGCAAATTGCTGTCTAGTGTCGATTTATAATGCGACACATTTAGGCTGTAGTACCGGTTCGCATGGGCACCAAAGTCTGCGACTTTGTGTGAGGGAATGTCGCTGCCGCTAGCATCGCCAACATCAACCCTAGGCTCTTCTGTGTTTTTGGCCCGAACTCCTGAAGCTGCTGAAGCTCCTGATGCTGGGGTGTCCGGAAAGGTGCGGAATGCGCCGATGTCAACCTTTCCCGACGACAGAGTACGGTGTGGGTCAACAACAATCGCGAGGAATGGGTCATTGAATTGCTGCTGAAGATTTTGCGTCTCGACGTCAATCCCGCTTAGCCAACAGCCGTAGCCTGGATGTGAATGGTACCAGCCAACTAGATTTTCCTCACGGCCGTTCTCGCGGCACGCTTTGAGGTACTGCACCAAGTACTCGTTTGCTTCGTCCTGGGCGTTGACACGCGTCTCCGTACCTTCGACTGGTAGTGGGAAGGCATCAGTGATAATAAAGGTATCCCCTGATACATAGCCCTGCATGCAGCCCATGACCTCGATGTCGCCACCTGACTGGGCGTGTGTGACCATCTTGATCATGGCGACAGCACTCACGCGAACGTTTTTGAAATATTGAGGTTTGTTCTTCCACGGTCGACCATCATTTTCTTTCCGCACTATGGCGGGATCGTAGTTGTAGAGAGCATCGAGAGCAGGGTCAACCAGCTTGATGTTGTTTTGCTTTTCTGTAATATAGGAGGAGAAAATGGTTAGAATCGGGTTGTTTGTTTCAACAGGATGTAACTACAGCCATACCAGCAGCTACACCGGGTTCAGCCGCAGTTTTTACTCACGCCAGTTCGCAAATTCAGCGTCCATCTTGCCTGTCCAGAATGAGCTCAAGATATAGATGACTCAGGAAGTCCCAATAGATCTTAGCACTAGAGACTTGATGTGTATCGTATAGCTATTTAGGGCCGACAACACTGGGGAAATAATGTTGCGCAAAGCTTTGTTGACAGGCTGAGTACACTGATGAAGAGCTCTTAGCCGCAAGGAGAATCTGCAAGAACAAAAAGAAAAGCGGTAGGAGAAAAGAAAAATGAGGTCGCTTAGATAGTTAGGCCGACGAATAATGGTAGTTGGTGTTGATGTTGTTGTTAATTCCAAGAAGTTTGGATTGCAAGCTTGCCAAAAGGCTTCAAAGCTACCTGAAGCAAGCTGCTCGTTATTAGATAAGCCTCGCTTATCGATAAGCGACATCATCATCCGACACAGGGACTGCCCCACCATTTTTTCACTTTAACCCCTCCTTGTGTTCAATTACTGTAACGAACTTGAAGTTTACATCACGTACAATATCGATGACTACTTTTGAGTTATGTACATAGATTATAAGATATTATGGCACATTGAGTCAGGTCAAGTGCGACGAAAAGGCAAACAAAAGGGCAAATAAAAAGAGTAGTGAAATTAAAAAGCAAATAAAAACAATCCAGTAAAACCATAGCCTTTTAATCAATCAATCGATCATAGGCTTTTTTTTTCGTCCTAGTGCTTGCGCCCTAAATTCAAACAAAAAATCCGTCATTTCATGGTCGTAGCTCTCATCTGTCTCTGATCAGATGAGAACGGATGTGTGCGTGATGTTTTGTTTGCAACAGCAAACTATTAATAATAAAAAAATGAAGTACCAAAGAGACCGGAAACAACATAAGATAGGTAAAGATACATTGCCATAGCCAAAGGAAATTAACGTATGGCATGTAAAAAAAAAATAGTACAGCAAAGAGAAAAAGAAGAAAAATAATAATAACGAAAAGAAAAGCAAAAACTGTATGAGAGGGTATCATGCCACACCTGGCGAAACAGTTTGCTGAGGACACGCGACGATGCAGTGAGTGGCCTGGCTAATAACGTCATATCAAGAAGAAATGTGTCAATCGTAAGAAGGCAGAAAAAAAAAATAGAACAAAAAAGGACAAGCATGTCAGAAGGTCATAAAAAAGGAGGGTCACCTGTCAATGCCCAAGAAAAAATGACAGAAAAGCCCCTAGGGAGACGAAGATCCGTTGCTGATGCTGCTAGCACGACTAGATCTGCTGCTACCTCCGATCTCACTGTCATTGGAAATAGAGGCATCACTAGCACTATAGCTTTCTAGATCCTCCAGCTCAGCATAGCTAATAAGGGGCATCATGACATTTTTGGGGTAGCTAGGCGGGCTAGCTGGTACATCCTGATACATGGGCGGTGCTTCGTTGTCCCACGAGATGCCTAGACCCGGTGACTCTGTAAGAAACACTGGGTAGCGCATGCGCAAGATGCGGCCAGTTCCGGTATGGGTGATTAACTCGGGACGGTTGATAGGAGCCCATTCACGAGAGACGACCAATTCTAGCATAAGACAATGACTGATTTCAATGCCTTCAGCAGTCTTAAGGTCGGTGGCATATCGGATGGGACTATTGGAATTGGGCTTAGGCTGCACAGTCCCATACTCAAAGTCGAGCTCAATGCGGCCCGTGTCGGTGGCGTAGTCTGTTTTCCAGCCCTCAGTCATGTTTTTCTGGCCGATGACACGGGTGTAGTTGCGGAGAGCTGATGTTTTCGAGTTGCCGTCAGCACTAGTAGTAGCATGCTTCTCGCAAGCCTGCGCTACGCTTTTAACGCTCTCCTCTAAACGCCAGGTAGCCCTGCGCAGTTTCCAGTACTCAAGAGTCTGGGTAGCTTCGTTACGAACAGTGACACCCTCCATGCGAAGCGACAAGGTGTTAGTTGCCGTCGGGTAGATGTACTGAGAGTAATGGGCTTCTGCCTTGATTTCGGTAGGCGGGAACACGCGCAGTGAACGGTGGTTGCCATCGGGACGAATAATTGATCTCTTAACTTCTAGGGTGCGCTCAAATTTGATAGGCTTGGTGCTGGTAGAGAGGGATGGCTGGGTAGACGATAAAATAGCTTCGGCCTTAAGATCATAAGAGACTTTGATGAGCTGAGCGTTGGTAGAGGCAGGGAGATGGCCTTCGATTAGAACGGAAAAAGGGAATTCATGAACGCCTTAATTACCCCAGTTGGAATATGAGTTAGCATTGTGCGGGTATGAATGCAGAGGCGCATGGCCGAATGGCGGTGTACATGAATTGGAGAGGGGAGGGAAGCAATGGGTAATGGAGCGCAGCAACAATGGGAAGTTGATGAACGCGGTGGTTAGGGATTTCAAACAAGACATGAATAGGAAAAGAAAAATAGAGGCAAGGGGAGAAAGAGAAAAGCGACATTGGAAGTGGAAAAGAGCATAATATGCATACCTTGTGACAAAGTCTTGCGTTCATTGAAGAACGTCCACCGCTTGAGTTCGGTAGTAGTGCTTGCACAGTCTAGGCAATGACTGTGGTAAGGTTTCTTCTGGGTAATGGTGAGATTGAAGCAGGCCTCGAAGCCATTGATGTCTAGCTGTGGTTCATGCACAGTCAGGCGCATTAGACCAGAAACCAAGGCCCCAGAGCTATCCTCCGCAGGGCCGTAGAGCACGGCTGGGGGTGATTCAATGGTGCAATCGAGGGTTCCAGCAGCAGGCTCAGCCAAGATACTGCGGGACCCGCGAGAGAAATTGAAAGATATGAGGTTCTTCTTGGCAGGTGTTCTCAATGTGGCCGAGCTTTTGGTGGGGTTTTTGTTTGCTGTGGTTGTGAGGGTGGAAATCATGGCGGCATTGTTGTTGCCTGGCACGACAGACTCAGATGAGTCGGTGACAGACACACAGTCTGTTGAGGCGTTTGAAGAAGCGTATGAAGCCTGACGCTGACGGGGGGTAGATTGTTGAGACCGTGTCTGGGTCTGAGTCTGAGACTGGGGCTTATGCAGCTGCGATTGCAAACCACGAGCCTTGGCCGAAATGGTTTCGGTTGATGACCGGAAGAAACTGCTTACGCGGTGGTGCATGGTGTGGGTTTGTGTGTGTAAAAGGGAAGAGAAGGAAGCAAGAGAACACAGGCGAAGCCTATGTAGACAAAAGGAAAAGGGAGGGTGGGAGAACGAGAAATGTCTCCAGAAGGCAGGTACGAGCAAGAAGAATTTGCAGCGCGTTCCTTCCCCAAAGTAGACGGCAGATGTTCAGGAAACACAGCAGGCTGCAGAAAGCGCTGGCAATCAGGAGGAAACGAGGATAGGAGCAGCAGGCAGTGCAGTAGACAGTCAAGAAAACGACGGAAGAGAGCGTCAAGTGCAAGAGGGAAAGTGGCGAGAAGGTGAGGAAAGTGTAGAGAAAGAAGAAAAAGAAGAAGGCCGGAAGTAGACGATGGCAACGATGGCTGAGGATGTTGTGTGTAAGTGTTGTATAAGTCCACTTTTATTTATAAGAGCTTAAGACGCTTAGACGGGCTGTAGTGAGAGGGAACAGGAGGGGCGTGTAGTTGTTGAAGAGAATGAAGAGGTGAAGAAAAGAACACAGGAAAGAGCTCGAAGAATACAAGAAAGAAGGGAGAAAAAGTTCGTTGATGGGGGTGATATATAGATTTTGTCACGAGAACAGATTGAAAGGAAAACGAAAAAAAGCCAAGCTCCCAAGGTCAAGAGCCAACGGCGTCCTACTACGCCTTTTGAGGGTTTATATTCGTTTATGTTGTTTGACTGTTGCGCAAACGCTTTAAGCCGGCCAACCGCCTGAAGGGGAAAAAATACATAAAATAGCCGGCAAAAAGAGGAATAAAGTAAATGAAGAAAAAAATACAAAATACAAAAAATCCTCAGGCTTAGCAGCAAGAGACTACAGGGATAGCCCACACTAAAAACATAATTATTGCTATGCTGTAATAATTCATTTTTCTCTTATTGCTTTCAAGACAAAGCTTTTTTTTTTTTCTTTTTTTCTTTTTTTTTTCCTTTTTCCTCTCTTTTTGTTGTCCCTTTTTCCTTCTTTTTGCCTGTTTTTATCTCTTCATTGATTCTTTCTTTTTCGTGGCTCTATTTTTTCTTGTCCTTTTCTTGGCCCCTAAATGCCCATGTGTATTCATGTATTTGTTTCCCTCTGACTCTTCCCCTCCATCCATCCTCATCCTTCCTAGGCCTACAACGCCCTTTCCCCTCTCGCTTTCTTGACGAGCCAAGTCAAGCCCAGGTCCTTCTTCAGGGCAAAGCCAGTGACAAAGCACCAAGGCCGTCGTTTTTCCTGTCGTTTCTTGTCAACCTCTTCCGCGGCAAAGGGCGCATAATGGAGTCATCAAGGGGGGCGGGGGTGAAAGACAAAAGGGTGTGGGTAGCCACAACTATAGTGGATACAGTGGACTGTGAGCAAGTGTCACATAGGCTCCATAAGACCTGTAAACTGGCAAATCGGAAGCCTAGCCACCAACACACGCACTGAAAACTTTCAGGTGCTACACACCCCATTCTACCCCTCTTCCCCTTCTTAACGCCATACGCTCCTATACGTTATAATCATGCACTATACTGCTTTGTCCAGCCTATGCGCTAGAAGGGCAACAGGCGAACGGGCACATTCTCCCTGGTAGTCTGCTTGATTGTGATGAGAGGAACAGGTCTTGTGATGGGTGCTATCCCCCCACTGAAGGCAATGCCCGGTAGGGCCAGTCCTTTCACTGCATGTAGGTGTGTCTGCTTGCTCCTGCGTCTCCCTCTCACGACGTTATGTCAGAGCAACCCAAGACATCTAAAAACAACACCATAAGCTCCTGTTTGCTCGTCATTTCCAGGTAGACTTGTCTGGCTGTATTAGTAAGAGGCTTTATTTGGAAGCACTGCAGCCAATGGCCTGCCCGCAATGTAGACGATCAAAAGTGTCTCTACATAGCTGCCGCTCTCAACCTTTTCACACGCCGCATCTAAAGAACGGGCTGAGATTGTGTGCATCTTGGTCTGCTGTCGCAATCGCTTTCGAGTGGCTGTTGTACATCCAGGGATACATTATCTAATTCACGCCAAGCTGCCCAAGTTGACCAGGCCCTTCTTCATCACCTGAGGGACAAGTGGCTACCAAAAAACGTGTAAAAAAAGAAAAAAACACAGGTTCTTCTGCCTCGCCCGCTATACCTCTAAAGGCGTGAGCTGCGGCGTGGGCTAGGGATCTGGCGGCCTACAAGAGCCATGACTTGAAAGGGGCCAGCCGACAGCCGTCCTAGCAAGAAGGAAAAAGGCCGGTCCGGTCGGCCACTGGCGGTGAAACATCTGATCTTGCTCTAAACTACCAGGCTCACGTACTTTTTTAAAGGATTGACTGCGTCTAGAATAAGAATAAGAGAAGAAGTCGCTAGCAGATTCCACAGAAATCCGGGAGCAAATGCCTCGCCGGCGTCTGAGACTATCTATGACTGTACTCGACTTGAGCACATGGCCAACATGGGCCAAAACAGGAATAGCCCAAGGCAAAGAGATAGAAACAAGTACGGGGCAGTTGAGTCTGGGGCTTGTTCCTGTTGTCTTTGGGGCATTTCCGCAGGCTCTTTGTCATCATGTCCTAGACAGGGTGCAGGCTGCTGTCATTATTGTTCTTCAAATGAGACAATGTAAACAACGTGATCTGATGCACTGGAGTGAGTGGTGCTTGTGCCAGGCTGGCATTGCCTCCAGCTTAGAGTCGGATAGCTCCCGCTTCCCAGCGTGTGGGTTTTTGCTTTTGCTGGCGGTTTTTTTGTTGCTTCTTTGTTGCGCATGCTGCCTGTATAGCACTACAGCACGTCTCCAACTTTTCGAGAGCCAGCCAACCTGCAAATCCATCATCGCCCTGGGCATTTTCTTCGAGGTCCTGGGTCTTGGAGGAATTGTGGTCTTGGGGCGTCTCTGACATCAGGGTCTAGATCTGAATCCTAAAATCCTCCAGTTCTTTGCTGTCTTTTTTTTTTTTTTTTTTTTCCTTCATTTTCCTCTCCTCCGTGCTTAGCCTCCATAAACCATAAAAGCAGCCTTCCTTCGCCAATTCGATCCAATCCAACCCGGGTCAGATCTTGGCCAATGCGGCTTGAAGTCTGTTCACTTTTTTTTTTCCCTTCCTCCCTAGCTTGATGGGCTGGAGACACTGTGAAGCTTGGAGACTTTTGATATAGCATGTAACCTGGTGGGTGTGTCGTCTTGGTGATTTTGCTTTTTTCTCAAGCCAGCCGGAAAAATACAGAGGGAGGAAAGCCTTGGCCAGAACACATAAACAGAAACGATCGCATTTCGTGCTGTGCTGTGTTATATGCGTGTGTTGTTGCTGTTTGTCTTCTTGCAAACAAGGTGTGTGTTACAATGAGGAGACAAATGCGGTCTGCAATATAATGCTATTACTTCATTCAATCTGTTCACTGTAGCCCGTAACCCTTGTCTCCTTGTATCTTGCACACTCACTATGTAGACCGAGACATTTTTTTCCCCGTTTTCTCTCTTTGCTTCTTTGTTGCTTGTCATTTCTTTTGATGCCATGGCCAGGCATCGTGCATGATGAAGCAGACAAGTAATGTGAGGTAGGACCACATGAGGAGAATAGTGACAAAAGAGGAAAGGGGGACGGAGTTGTCATCGCCGTTGCCAGAACAGCCAAGCAAAGCTGGCCTGGCTATCATTACCGTCATTGCAGCTGAACCCGACGGTATTACAGAACCATCCATGGCCGGCCGCTTCTCTTCCTTGCTCTTCTCTCATGCCTATTGAACCGATACATCCCATAATACAAACTCCGCAAGCACTCACTCAAACACATGTCGCGATTTGGTCTGTGTACCTGCTTTCTCTCTCGCTTCTCGGCCTTTGAGCCCTCCTCTCCGTGCATGGCGAGGCTGCCCAAAAGAACAGTATCACGGCGATAGTTCCTCCTTTGGCGATGGGGTGTTTTTTTCTTTTCTTTTTCACACATCCCCCATCAATCCCTTGTCCATGTTCCTATTCTCCCCGCCTTCAACATCAGCCTCAGCCAGGCCATGTCCAGTGCATCGAGATATACCAATGGGTTATAGGACAGCAGGGACTAAAGCAAAGGTCAAGAACAGGACAGTTCCTTTTTACCATAAATCCTGTTCATTCACAAGGGAAAAACGAAACGAGAGGCAGTGAAGTGAGAAAAAGAAATAAAAGGCCGTATTAGAATGGGCTTGGCTTTTGCCATGCCTGTGTGTGTGTGTGTGTGTGTGTGTGTGTGTGTGTGTGTGTGTGTGTGTGTGTGTGTGTGTGTGTGTGTGTGTGAGTGTGCATGTGTGCTTGCGTGCGCTTGTGCGTCTGTGTTTTGTCGTGACGGTTCCAGTTGATTTCACTTTTTCGGGTTGGTGCTATGGTACATGCGTGCCATTCCATACCCATCAATGTTATCCCCCGCCCCACCTTGTACTCTCATTCTGCCCCGTCACATCTTCTAGACGATGCCCCCTACTACCTACTAGCCTCTTCGTGGTATCTATGGAATTCTAGGCGTCCGCCAAGCTAATGTCTCCCTTTCTCTCTCCCGCCACAGAATCTGCAGGAAGCCTTTCAAGTTCAGCTTCATGCTCCCTGTCTCTGTCTCTGTCTTTGATCACTGTCTCTTCTTGCCTTTGCCCTAGGCTTCCTCTCCTATCTGTGCCGCAATCTCTCGTATGTCGCATTTCGCATTGTTCCTTGCCTTTGCGCACAATATCTCTGTACACTGCATCTGCATCTGCAATCTCACATGCGTGTCTTGCGGCATGATCGAGATTTCTCCTTGAACTCTAAGATGATGAGCCTTTGGGGAGCTTTGTGTGAAACAGGGTTAGCGGGCCGGCTCCTCTACTATTGCTGGTTAACATACACACAAATATGAGTTGCGGGCGTTGCCATGTGCATGTTCTACATTTTCTACATGCTATGAGCTTCTGTGTAGTGGTTGGCCAAGCACAAAGCAATCCCCGCCCCGGTAAAGTCACCTCTTATCGTGCTCCCCATGTCTCGTGTACCATCATGGCATGTGCTCTGCTTCTGTTCCTCCGCGAAGCTCGCGTTGCAGGCACCTCAGGCCGCGGACAAGACGCCATTGCAGTCTCGGGCTGCTTATCTTGTGTGATGAAGACAACGCTGCATTCTTCTAGCAGAGCCTGTCTCTGTCTTATTCTCCATGATTGAGTCGCCTAGCTATTGCATCTCGCATCGCCCTGGGGGGAATCCAAGACAGACAGGCGCCTTTAGCAATGCCAACAACGCCAACAACAGTCAAAGTAGCGACTGGGGTGGTGGCCTTTCCCACGGTGAGTAACCTTAACAAATCCTCCGCTTCCCAGCCGACCGTATGGTTCACAAGATCACCCAACATAGATCAACAATAAGGCCAAAGGGGGTTAGCTGTTGTATGCAGCTGCTGATGCTTGATTGCATCACTATAGCGAAAGCTTGTGAAAGAAGCGGCGGCAGACAAGGCAGCGATAGACAGGAGACAACAGGAACACAGGGTGGGGAGTGATGTGGATGGCGGATGGGCGAAGCACATGACATGCGTACATGACTGACTGAGTCTTTTTGTGAAGAGTTTGAATGCCAAGTTGCAGGCGGTGAATCTTTTTTTAATATTTTTGTTGGTTTTATTTTTTGTGTTCGAGTTTTTTTGTGCTCGAGTTTTTTTCTTCTAGATCTCGGTCGAGACCCGCAACTTATCGCGCGGCGCTAGCCCTCACAGAATGCAAAACCTTCTTGTCCCTTCGTTAAACAGTAAACAGAAGAAGCAACTACCGAATCTGGGGCATGTATGGGTCGAGCGGTCAAGAAACAGAGCCACATAACAAAGAATGGTAACAAGGGGGGCAGGGCAAAAAATGAAAATGAAAACAGGCTGATGTTTAAGGCAAATAACGCTCGGGCCGGTATACGCCCTTCACTGACTTACTGACTTGGGATGTAGGATGGTGTGCCGATTCTATTTGCCTTTCTGCTTTTTTTCTAGCCGGTTTTTTTCGTCTGTAATACGCAGCTTGAGCGGAAAGAAAGGAAAGAAAAGTCTTTCCTAGGCTAAGGAAAGAGCGTACATGCAATGCAACTAGCTGCCCCACCATGGCAGAGGACAGGACAGGGAAAGGACTCCAATATGCTCTTTTTTTTTTTCTTCCGTATTGCATGCTCTCTTTCCTTTTTGCAAAAAAAAAAAAAAAAAAACGACCACCAACAGCATCATGGAGACAGAACGAGAGGGGGCCAAGAAATTAAGGACAATAAAAAGAAAGGAAAGTGCCCCCAGCGCGGAAAAAGCCCGGTCTGAATACAAGGGAAAAAGAAGCGGGGCCAATATGGTATGAGTGATTCTTTGCCGCTTCATTTCCTAACCTCTTCAAAGTTCAACAACCACATGCCCCTCAGGGCGCCTCATTCTCTTTGCCTTTGCTTTTTCTCTGTTCCAGCAAGTCCCTTGTCCTTAACCCAAGTTTTCAACTCGGAAAGGAGCTCCCGCCTTGTCAGGCTAAGAACAAGAATCCCACTGCTCTTAGAGTGGAAACCGTAACCCCTCACGATTTCTTCTTCTCTTTATTCTGCATTTTAATGACTCCCCCTCCCTTGCCCCAGCAGTCAGCTAACAACATGTAACATGGCTTCCAGCAACCCTCCATCTACGTCTTTCTTTTTCTTCCTTTCCCCGCCCCTTAAATCTTCAGGTCTCCCTTCGGCCTGAAGCGGGGCGATGTCACTGGCTTGACACTCTGCGTTGCCTACGCCTTCAACTTCAACTTCAACGCCAACTTCAACCGTAGGCACAGGCTCCCTGACGACCCTGTAATTCTAAATCTTACTGCTTGCTGCTTCAGGGGGCGTGTAACAATAGGCTAAAGCCTGCCTCTACTTGCCTACTTTGACTTGGGCTCCTCTTTATCATTTGAGCTCGCTCGTGCTAGCTTTCCTCTCTCTCGTTCTCATTTTGCCAATATCGGTAAGCCACTATTAGGGGAAAACACCCCTCCTTTTTTCCTAAGAAGGTGTAATTGAGAACTCCGAACATGGTACTACATAGTAGGCCCGGTTTCCCAGTCCATGCTTAAGCTTGATGTGAGGGAACGGGCCCGCGCTATAATACGGATCTAACAAAGGTGAATTAACTGGCCAAGCAGTGCAATATAAGGGCGGACAATGCAGGCAGCAGGAAGCGCAGAGCACAGTACTGAGAAAAGAAGTCGAGACGGATAAGAAAAACAGACAATTTGAAGCTTTGTCTTTTTTGTCTGTTCGCCTCCGGCATGTGCAAAATCTCAATAGGCAAAGCAAGCGCCGACCAGACGACTTTTATCAGGCCTGATAACCCGTTCTTTTCTCTCTACAAACTGCCCAAGAAAGAGGCGAAGCACAGAATCAAGCAAAAAGCCAAGACTGGCACTAGAGCCATAGAGCCAGTAGATCACCGTTTACATTGCACTCGTTGAGGCATCGAGTGTAGAAAATACAGTAACAGCTGTCCATGGAAAGCTGCACCGGCCGCCAAGAAAAGGCGAGAAAACGAAAGTGGCATTAGCTGCCATTCTTGTCCTCTGCGTGTGCTGCTACTGTTGCTGCCGTGCGTTGCTGGGCTGTGTGTTCTCTGCCCAATCGTCAAATCTAAGCCACTGGCAGACGATACGAATGCACGCATCCGACTTGGGCTTCATTGTCTCTTCCTCTATACAGCGTATTTTACCTGCCTATCGCGATTGGTGCCTCTGTGTGCTGCCGTGGCCGTTGCTTCGATAGACATCGCACTCTCTCAACTCCCTCTGTCAGGCTCCCTCTTGTCATGATGTTGATGCCATAGAAGTTTTCCATCGTCACGTGCAGTTGGGGTGTTTCTGTGCTTGCACGGCCTTGCCGTTGCTCCCCTCCCCTCGGCCTTCCCTCTCCACAACACCAAGTGCTTGAACTTTCTCGGATTGCCTTACTGTACGTGTTGATGAATCTGCTAGAACCTTGCAACAGGATTTTCCCTCCTCCTCTCGCTTGAAAGGGTTTGTTTGCTTCTCCACTTGGCGCCTGGTTCATCGCTGACACACAGGGTTAAGGTATGAAGCCACAACAGGCATTGCCGTGCTCGTCTCGCTTTTTTTTTTTCACCAAGATCGTGATTGTGGAGCTTCGCCAAACAAGCTTTGTGCAGGCTTTTTTGCATCCGCATGAAAATTTTCTAGTCACGTCCATTTTAAAAAAGTTTCGTAGCTACGAGCAACAAGCTGGCTAGCATTTAGCTCTGGCGACTTGGGCACCTTTTTCCGAGCGTTTATTATTGTTCTTCTTACCAATCGAGGCCCATCTAATAGTGCTCAAACTTCAGCTTGCACAGAGGACAGTCGTTTACGAAGCTGATGGGGGCTTCGTTCGACTTCTGCTCTGGTATTTTCGGAGTTTCACCTTGATTTATTTCTTTATTTTTCATTTTGGGGTCATAGTGGTTGCGTGCACTAAAGCCTCCATAAAAGCCTTCTACTAATAGTTTTGCTTTGCTTTACAGGCACTCTCTCCCCTTTCTAGACTTCACGATACTTTGGCTACCCGACTGGGCTGGTGCTTTCTGAGCGTTGGTGGAAATGCGCAAAACGTCTCATTTAGCCACGTATATTTAGGCATGGCCCATTTCCCCATTCCATCAGCTCAAGCAACACCTGAGCGGTGTGCATATTACACGCACTAGCTTGCATTGCTGTTGCTCATTTCTCACTCATGACAACGCAAGCTCAAACCACAGACCAGCTCATCGACCGGCTCACCTTTCCTGTCTTCACCTGATCTTTCGGTCTCAGTCCAGCCCCAGATCGACCGACTCAGCAGGCCAGTCCAATGATCCAATTATATGATCCCAAGACCTCATCGCTTTGCATCAGAGGGAATAGGCCCGGAACACATGTCAAAACCTCGTGGTCCTCTAGCACCATTCTGGCTTCTAGCCGTAGCCATAGCAAGTCTATAGAGTAAAATTTACGTAAAACGCCACAAGGGTTGCTCATTATTACTCGAGAACAACTCAAAAATATCGATTCCCCAAGCTCCATTCGGCTTTGCTTTTTTTTATCCGTAGCTCTTCGATTCCCAATCTCCTGTTTTTGTTCGCCCACGCCCTATTTACACCCCGTTGTCTCCAACTCGCATTAACTTACGTGTGGGAAACCCGGAAGCCGCCGCTTTTGGCTTTCTTTTTTCCTCGCGAAGCTTTTGCGTCTGTTGGATCCTCAAATGAGCCTCAATCTTCCCTTGAGGATCGTCAGCTTCCGACTCGGCTCTTACGTAACTAGAGACTCATATAAGCTCTCAATCAGTTACACGGACATCGCCACTGTTTCTAGGGTTAAATTCTAGACTACCAAGATACGGAAAACACTCACTTCCACACCCGCTGCGCTCACTACGCAGTTCCTGCTTGTTCATTTTCATTCTTTAACGCATGTTTCCTGTGAATTTTCAGCAAGGCGATGACAGGTAGCTAGTTAATGTCATATTCTACAACAACTCTGAGGGGGTCAGCAATTGCAGGTGCGCTTAGATTTTCATGTTTGGCATCAAAGCCAAGAATGCTCTCTATGTGGCATTTTATAGTCTGCGGTGATTACATGAAAGCTAGTGTAGAAGCCCGTCGACTTTCGACAAGGAAGATATGCTGACGGAGTGTTGTGGGCTTGTCCTTTCGTATGCATGGCTCTTGCAGCATTTTGCGTTTTTTTTTCGCTAGTGATCGGCAGAAGGGCCCCGTCACTACCTCCACACGGAGCTCTTCTCGGTATTCCCTTTCGACACTACAAAATCGAATCCCACTTGTTCACCATCCCTAGCGGCTTGCCTCTCGATTGGCCTGAGGGGGGTCGTCAGTCTCGCACAGGCTCTAGCTCAACCTCGTGTTTCTTGGGAGCTTGCCCACGAACTTTTGGCTTAAGGTCTCGACGGAGCCTTGCATGTCTACCGGTGGCTTCATTCTTTTGACTAGTTGAAGGCCTTGCATCCAAGTGGACGGCTATGTCTCTACAGCTTATGGTACCATCACTAGCTCTGGTGGCCACAACATGACCTGGCTTCGTCCACGTGAGGTGCCTGCATCGGGAAACACGGAAGGAGAGCTTGGTGGGGAAACCGGCTCCGAATGAGTGAATGGTATTTATTTCTCTTCCTGTTTCCGCCATTCCTCGAAGTTGAGGCGTCATCGACATTTCTTCCATGTCCATGCTCTAGCTAGGCTGATGCGTGCTCTGTTGCTCTAACTTTGCTTGAGCGACTTCTAGCTCGTTGCCTTGTGCGCCAATTTGTCTTAGGACCTGTAGCATCAGGCGAGTGTTCCAGGTGCCCGGGACTCGTCTTAACTCATCTATAGTGTCTTGTGATGTATTGCTTTTGATAGACAAGTTGAAGATGGCCCACTATTTCCCCATTATTTACACATGGCTGTGGCTCGTTTTTCTTTTACAAAGAGCATCAAGCGTCACTACATTTACCATTCGCATGTAGTGTGTTTGTTGCTCAAGAGGCCCTTGAACTTGAAAATATCCAACATTTACACATTTACGGGGCTTCTTGAAGTCAAATACCACGTCTACTATTAAAGAAAGACTACCCTTCCTTTCATCATTGTTGTTGTTGTTGTTGTTGCTGATTTGATTTGATTATGTTTAACGTCTACTGTTTTTTATTGTTGTTGCATTTCTTTTTTAAGAAACAACAAAACTGCTCTTATTGTTGTTATTGTATTATTCAACGTCTACCTACTATTATTTCGCATCAATACGGCGGCGTGTTTCGGACAGGAATTGCTGGCTGGTAGTAGAGCTCCCCCAGCACCTTCCCATGGGGCTCTCATCGACATCTCCTTCTATCCCTTCTCTCTTCCCCTCCTATTCTCCCTAGTCTTCATTCTCGTCGTCCTTTTCTTCGTTGTTGCCCTTCTTGTCTCGGGGTTGGCTGTGTCGTCCTGGGCTGCTCTTGTTGTGATTGGTGCCCTGTAGTATGTGATGGCAGGAACTTGCCTCTCTGCGTTTCTTGGGGAGGGGGGGGTTGTCCAGACAGCTCAGCTTGGGCTCGGGTTGTCGTGTTTCCTGTATGAGCTTCAGGTTGCGGCAAAGCACGTTGGCGGCGTAGCATGTCGCTTTCATGTTTTTAAGCAGCCCATCCGCAAACTTTTGGCTCCATGGTCTAGGCAATGTCTTGCAAGTCCACTAGTGGCCTCGTTCCTTTGTTTGATTGCGAGCTCTGTATCCAGGTGGGAAGTTGTGTCCCCATAGTCGAAGTCTCCGTTGCTAGTTCTAGCCGCCAGGATATGGCCCAGCTCTACCCTGGTGAGCCCCTTGTAGCGGGAGGTGTGGAAAGGGGGCTCGGTGGGACACCAGTTCCAAGTGGACGGTATCCTTTTTGTTCTTTCCACCACTCCTCATAGTTGAGACGTAACCGGTCTCTTCTCCATCGCCGCGCTCCTGCGAGGCCGAAGCGGTGTTCTGTTGCCAGTTCTTGGCATCCTAACTTGGCCTGGGCATCGGCTAGCTCATTGCCTTTAATACGCATGTGTTCTGGGACCCATAGCACGCGGGCAAGCCTTCCAGGTGACTCGTCTGCCCAGGCTTTTAGAATCCGTCTTGTCTCATTTACAGCTTCCTGTGATTTGCTGTTTTTTGGTGGCTGCGTTGCGAAGTTATCTAGACACAACCAGATTTCTCCAGCTCTTTCGCGAGCTCTCGCTCGCTTAGTTGTCTTGGGAGCGCCAACTGCCTCCGCATCTGCCACCTCAATCTGCTTTCCCAGAGCCGCGTGGTCTACTTCCTGGGCAGCTCAGTCTTCGGTGATAGCCCATCCTGCGCCCGCGTTGCCACTTGCATATTTCGATCCGTCGGAGTACGCAACGGGCGGTCCTGGCAGGGTATTCCCTATCTATGCCTGGTGTCGCTGTGTTTCCTCCCCTTCGCTGAGCCACGTTCGGGGCAGCACGTCTGGTCCTTCTAAGAGTGGCCTCAACCTAGTGTGTTTCTCTATTGGTGCTGGCAGGGGCTAACGTAGCCTCTCCACCACTGGGTTGCAATTTGGCCCTCTCAGAATGTGTTTATCATCTAGTGTAAACTACCGGATGGCTTTCCTCCTTTTTTTCATCTTCCAGGAGGAGTTCGAATGGAGGATTGCCTACAGCGTGGTGTAAGCACTCCCTTGGCATGGTACAAAGAAACTGCCTTTGTTTGTTTGTTTGTTCTATTTAACGTCTACCTGATTGATTCCACACAATAATGCACTGAAGGCCGTACAGGAAGCGACAAAAGTCGCTCCCCCACAAGCAGAAAACCTCTATCTTTGCGTGGATGACCTGGGAGTGGCCAAACGGATAAGCCAGCAGATTTGGAAACCAGGCACATCGCAGCTGGAAATTGACAGTATCCGACGTATCTTGGCAGATTGGCAAGGTAGTCCAGAGAATCTGGTACTGCTGAAACCAACGGGAAAGATACAGTGGGTTCCAGGACACTGCGATGTGTCAGACAACGAAGCCGTCGACAAACTGGCAAAAGCCGGTTGTACTAGTGACGTCCTGCTGGTGCCGAAAGCGGCGGCCAGACGATGGAAGAAGGAAGCCCCCAAAGAGGACTTCCGAACCCGGATGAAGGACAAGAGTCGCAGTATCCGACATCTTGGGACACCCCTGAGCATACCCAAGCCTTATGACTTGGCGTGGATGAAGGGTTTGCATCGAGGAACAGTTGCCAGAGTTCTGGCAGTCCGTTCTGGACACGGTGATTTTGAGAAATATCACGTGCAACGCAACCATTCAGATGCCAGGGCGCCTTGTCCGGTCACAGGTGTTGTGGCCAGCCGAAAACTTCTGGGCACCCGTGGGAATGTCGAGGCAATGTGAGAAAACTGTCAGCAAGATTTGTGCGCAAACTCTTGGTCACAGATAAGTCTTGCAGATGCTTGGCAGAGACACTGGAGCCCAAGTGTAGGAAATTTCGGGTAGTGGCGAAGGGAGAGACGAGAGGTGGTGGTGTTTGATTTATGGTTCCTTTCCTTTGTCTACGTGCTTTCAGTCATTTTCTGTTTTGCCTGTTTTGTTTCTACAATTTGTGTTTTTTTTTTCGGACTATAACCACTTTCTAGATCACATGGGTCACAAGCTTGCTTAGGAGCAATCTTTGCTCCTCTCGTGTGATCCGGTTAGTGAACCTTCGTAGATAGTTACGTCTGTCCGGTAACCAGCCCGGCGTCGTTTGATCTATGTGATTCCAATAGACGTAAAATGCATTCAAGTTCAAGTTCTTCACAACATCGTGTGCGGCGTTTCTGCATCCCGCATTTACCCGACGTTATTCCGAGTGGAGCTGAAATCGCCACAACAGCCACAACAGCCACAACACTCTAATCTCCATTGCACGTGCACATTTGTCTCTCAGTGACATGTCATGTCATGTCGTACCTGCATGGATTCTCCTCCTATCAAAACACCATCAACTACACAATAAGTCGATGCGCTGTCTCCATTTCATCATCAGCCAACTGATCTCCAAAGATTAGGACCCTTGAAATTGCATTTCCTGACTTCCTCACTTTCATTGTCAAGTTTTTCGCTTTATTACCCCTCTTTCCTGCTCAGCGCAACTTCTACCCTGCTTTAAGCGTCCACGTAAGCAATCTTGACCATGATGTTTTGTGTGCTTTATACTTACTGACTGTGTCCACTTCTACAATAGAGCCAGACTTGAAGCAGTTCAAGCTTGTCGATATGACTACTCAGGCAGCTATAGACTTTTCCTTCAGTGGGGTTACAAATCTCACATCGTTCGCGGATCTCTGCCGATATGCACATTGGCCTGAGGATGTCGAAGTACCATCATTTCTCACTGGGCTCGAGCAGGATTCGTTCATGAGAGTAATCCGACAAATTGGGTTGAACATCATCGACTTTACTGCTCTTCATTTACCAGAGCTTGAAAGGGAGCTCAAAAAGCTCCAGCAACAAACATATGTCAACATGGACAACTTCAAAATTCATCTTTCTCTAAAATGCGACTTTGTGGAGTTGTTTCACAGCAGAAGGCTCTCAAATGATGTAGTCAACAACGTCTTGATTCCCGAGATCCAGGAAGTCATGCGTGAAGCCAAAAAAGGCGGGGGGATGATCCTCACATTCGAACAAGTAGTGCGAAGTGCATTCAAATCCCCTGAGAAGACTCATGGCAATCGCCAGTCTGGCAGTGATAATCTCTGCAAGACGCTTGTGGAATACCACCGCCTTTTCGGCCAGGAAAAGGAGAAATATTTGTCGCCTTACACATCCATTGTTGCACCCTCAGGTACAGGCAAAACATACACTGTTTTGCAGCTTGCTATTAAACAGAACAAGTATGTCATTTACCTGAACTTTGCTCCTCAGACAGCGAATGGCTTTCCTGGCAGATCGCCTTATGCCACTCTTATCCTAAATGCCTTGGATAGTGCAGGGTCTGCAAGCGACTCTCCTAATCGGCTTCAAGATGTGGAATCGATGTGGTCCCTAATAGTCGAGGCACTTCTGCACCTTGCCAGAGTGGCTCGGGTTTTTGGAATTGGCCCTGCAGAGTTTTTCGATTACCAAACCGACCAGGACTGTGAAGAACAGCAGAACCTCATCAGATCCTGCCTTTTGTTCGCCATTGGAACACCCCCATTCCCTGACAAGCTAGATCAGGTTAAGGACTGGAAGCCTTTTGATACCTACTGCGAAGAACAGCTCACTTGTGCTGGGCACAAGATGAAGCGAAATACTAGAAGCAACACTTCCATTCCTGGTAGCTCTACTGATTCCCTCGAATTTGTTTTGTGCATCGATGAGGCTCGGAATCTTTTGACTGGCACCACCGGTGAAGAACCCAATATGCTATTTCGCACTCTCCGATCGGCCTTGTGCAAAAGTGCTGATAATGGTGAAAGAACCTTTTTTGCTGTGTTTCTTGATACAGCATCCAAGATATCGCATTTATCTCCCGCTGTTGCATACGACCCTAGTCAAAAGGTCCCTACCAACACCCGGCCAAATGCACGCCTTTTCCCACCTTTTTGCCACATATTCACTAAGAACATCTTTGTCTCACCAACTCCGGCTCGACTAACTGAACCAGATACAGACTGGAGTAAAGTCTTCACTTTTGGTCGTCCCTTGTGGGGTGCACTGCTTCAACAAGGTGGTACCAAGGACAGTGTATTCACACTCAGTTTGGAAAAGTGCGATCCCAGAAGGAGAGGCCCTCAAGCTGATGATAAAACGGTCGCATTTTTGGCCCTTCTTTCATATCGGATTCCATTTAAAGTCTGCAAATCTTCCCTAGCAGAAAGATTTGTTGCAGGCTGGATGCACAGTTTG